>PVLA01010752.1:0-60181 GCA_004027455.1 Hydrochoerus hydrochaeris
TTTCACTCTGTAATTCAGGCTGGTCTTAAACTCACTATGTAGCCCAGGCTAGCCTTCAACTCAAGGCATTTCTCCTGCCTCAGCCACCCAAGAGCTGGAATTACAGGCATGTACCACCACACTTTTTCTTACTGCTAATCTTAATCTGTTTTACTGTTTTTGACTTGCGTATTGGCAGTCTTTTGAACTAGACTATCAGTTCTATCAGAGTGGCAAGTGTTGCTGTTTTATTCACCTCACTAATAACTGAATAGTACCCAGCACAAAGTAGACCCACAAATACTTTTGAAGGGAAAGAA
This sequence comes from Hydrochoerus hydrochaeris, assembly GCA_004027455.1. NCBI lineage: Eukaryota > Metazoa > Chordata > Mammalia > Rodentia > Hydrochaeridae > Hydrochoerus > Hydrochoerus hydrochaeris. The sequence continues at coordinate 300 of PVLA01010752.1, forward strand.
AGACCTTATTGGGTTTGTTTAGCATCTAAAGTAGATTCTTGGCTCACAGTAGGGGTTCAATAAATATTTATGGGGATGAATGAATAAATGGAGAAATTTTTCCCAGAAAAATACAAATATAAGCAAAGGTTTCACAATGTTCATGACTTTTAAAATACGGTAAAAACCTCAGGTTGAGAACATTTGGTTTTTGAGAGAAACTACAAACTTTGCAGAAAGCTTATAATTCATAATTTCCCATAAGACCCCTACAAAAATTGATGTGTCTGCTTAAGTGCTGAAGAGACATAAAAACTGGGTAATATGTGTGTTTAAGGTTAGAGTTTTTTAATTATTATTACTTCTAGACTGTAGGTGGTTGTGCTGAACCTTTGCAGGGCTTAGGGTTGAGGATTGAACCCTTGCATGTGAAGCTACATCCCTAGTCCCTCTACTGGTTTCCCGTCTTTTTTGTTCATTTTCCCAAACCTGCCATTCTCCTACCTCAGACTCCCAAGCAGCTGGCATTGCAGACATAACCATTTGTCCAGCTTCTAATAACATCTTTAATATAGAAAGTGTCTTTCATAACGATTTGCATGCTGTATTATCTCATATTGGAAAGAGACTCACCTCCACTAAGGACTTAATAGGCTAATATGATAGGTCAAGATTTTAAAATGTTAAAAATAAGTTTAATTTCTATCATGTTCTTCACAGAGTAGAAGGATTTGATTTGGTGCATCTAAACATATTTGGAAATGGGGAAGACATTCCTGGAAGTAAATAGGGGCAGGACAGGGTAAGAGGTTGGAGGTGTAGCTCAGTGTTACAGCACATGCTTAAAGCCCTGCATTCATCCCTAGCACCATTAAAAAATGACTGACCAGGCAGAGTGACACACGCTTGTGCTCCCAGTTACTTGGGAGCTTGTCCCAACGTAAAATTAAAAGGGGCTGGCTAAGGATATAGCTCAGTGGAACAGTGCCCCTGAGTTTGATTTCCAGTGTCAAAAAAACAAACAAACAAACAAACATTAAAACAGTATTTCCCACATATAGAACCCATTTTGGTTTTTTTCTGTAAGACTTCCTAGTTGTATGTTGCAATAAGAGTTCTATCGTTCTTCCTCTTAAATGACATATTTATTAACTTCAAATAAGTGGTACAAAGAAAACTCTCTGACTTTTTCATGTTACTTACTTCCAACAAATGAATATTGTGCTCAATTAGATTTTTATTTTGGGGCTGGGGACTGAACTCAGGTCCTTGATCATCTTGCTGGGCTACATCCTATCCCTTTATATTTTGAGATAGGGTCTCACTAAATTGCCCAGACTGGCCTGGAACCCACCTGCGTTAGCCTCCAGAGTAGCTGGGGTCACAGGCATGCTATGCCTCAGCTGTTTAGTTGCATATTAAATCATATCTAGGTCTATTAGTTCAAGAAAACTAAAACATTGCTAGTGGGTCTGTTTTAAAATAGCTATGTTTTCTATAAATAAGTCAACGGTAAATGAGTCAAACTGTCAGTTTAAATAGCTTCTTCCTTCATAAGGACTTGGAGCTGCATCTGTCAGTGGGTGATGTGGTTTGTTTCAGGGGTGTGTGTGTGGGGGGTGTGCTTCCCTGGAGAAAGGTTTTGAATGCTACGCCAGCCAGAGAACAGGGTTAACATCATCAACAGTAAGTCACACTGGTAGTGTGTACTCTTGATAGGTTATGGCAAGCTCAGGGGTCATCTCCATAAACCATCACCGTAATCTAATGACAAAAAACATTGGACAGACCCAAATTGGAGGACATTCTGTGAAGGGTCTGACCAGTGCTCTTCAAAACTGCCAGGATCATCAAAAGCCAGGAAAATCTGAGAAATTCTTTCAGTGCAAAAGCAGCTAAGGGACCTGGGCATGGTGGTATGTGCCTGTAATTGGAGCCTAAAAACACAAGGAAGCAGCAGAAGTAACTAAGGAAGACATGATAAAATATAATGTGCTCTATCTTGGAACATGAAAAGGGGATTAAGGGGAAAAAATAATACCTGACTGAAGTATGAAGTTTAGTTAATAATAATGTATCAATATTGGTCCATTAGTTGTGACAAGTATATCATATTATTGGCATATGGCAATGAAGGAAGCTGAGTGCTGGATATGTAGCAATACTCTGCTCAATCTCTGCCTGTCTAAAATGATTCTAAAATAGTAAGGTTTTTTTTGGAAAAAGCCAGTGTTTAAAAGGGCGGGGAGTTGAAGCCAAGTGTGATAGTCACACCTATAATCCCCAGGTACTCAGGAGACTGAGGCCAGGAGGATTACAAGTTAGAGGCTAATCCTATGCAGTTTGGTAACCTGGCCTCAAAATTAAAAATAAGAAGGGCTGGGGGATTAGCCCTTCTGCTGTTGATCAGGAGCACCTCCAGTTCTACCCTTGTACCTACAACAACAACAAAAAAGAGGGGTGACAGCTGAGGGTATAGCTCAGTGGAAGAGTGCTTACATAGTGTGTGAGACCTTGGATTCCACACCAGCACTGCAAAAAAAAAAAAAAAAAAAAAAAACCAGAAAGATTGCTATTTTTGTGGACCAGTTCTGAAGCAGAAAAAGACTGTAAATTATAAAAAGTATTGGTCCTAGTGTAATATTAGAAAAAAATGTTACAAGTTGGACTTCTGTCTATCTGTCTGCCTGCCTCTTTCAGTCTCGGTCTCTGTCTCTGTTTCTCTAGTGATGCTAGAGGTTGAACTCAAGAGATATTCTACTGAGCTAAATATATCTACAGCTTTTTAAATTTTTATTTCATGTCTTGAGATAGGGTCTCACTGAGTCACCCAGGCTGGCATCAAACTTTGACTCCTTGTGACTTAGCCTCCTAAGTAGCTGGGTATGCACCCCCACATCCAGCAGGGCATCAGTTACTAATTTTCATTATTAGTTGTAGATAATATTTCAGACTCTTGTTGTTTGTTTGTTTTGTGTTTTGTACCAGGGATCAAACTCATGACCTTGCACTTGCCAGGCAGGCGCTTATGCCACTGAGCTAAACCCCCAGCCAGACCCTTGTTTTTTCTTGTGTATTAGAAGGTGCTTCGATAATCTAAGGAGACTCACACAAAGCTTTGTGGTTAAATGTAGACGTCATTGTACAGAGTTCCTGAGAGTAACTTGCTTCTGCCTAAAGACTTGAATTCTGCTGGTGTTAAAGGAGAGTTATCACCAGAATGAACAATTCATTGAAATAACACTTATCAGAGGTTAGAAAATTCAGATAGTTGTTGGTATATTTTTCCTCTGATTTGAATAAAAATTTGAATTTGACATCCAGCCCAAAGTTTCTGCTCCCTGCCCCCCAAAGTATCTAGCACAAGCTTGACCCAGACTTGAACACCTGTAGCAGCAGCCGCCTTCTCCACTGCTCGCTCTGCATGCTGCTTGAGAGAAGGGTGGAGAGTCAAGGGAGCTTACAGTGGAGCTTGAGAGTATAAATGTGACTGATAAATTGTCAGGTGAATAGCACATGTGTCTCAGACTGGCGGTAGTGACAGGTGATGTGAGTGATAGGGTGACACAGAAGAAAAAGGACAGGCTTTCAGGAAAAGCTCAGTTTTAAATCTTGATTCTGACACATACAAGCTTCAGTTTTCTTTTTTTCTTTTTCCTTTCCTTTTTTTTTTAGTGCCAGGGATCAACCTCATGACCTCACGCTTGCCAGTCAGGCGCTTATGCCACAGAGTTAAATCCCCAGGCTAAGCTTCAGTTTTCTTTTCTTTTCTCTCTCTCTTTTTTTTTTTTTTTTTTTTGTCTTTTTGAGACAGGGTCTCGCTGTGCAGTTCAGGCTGGCCTTGAGCTCACTTTGTAGCCCAGGCTGGTCTCAAACTCACAACCATCCTCCTGCCTCAGCCTCCCAAGTGCTGGAGTTACAGGTGTGAGCCACCATGCCTGGCTGTTTTTATGGGTTTTTTTTTTTTAATCCTCATCTTTAGTAATTCCTTGAGCTTTGTTCCAGCAGTTTCTTTTTGCATATCCTAAGATTCTTTTCCTTCTACTGACTCTTTCCTTTCTATAAGTATGCTTGTCACTTACGTTCTTACACACTTTCCTTCAACTCGCTCTCCCCCTCACTAGCTGCTTAGTTTTTAGTTTTCCCCCTTATCGCTGTACCTTGCTACTGACAGAAAAGGATTTCATAATGAGTGAGTGAGGGTTTGAGGTCACCATTCTGGAGTTCGCTTCTCTGTAGTTTAAATACGGAATGTAAATACAGTGTGGTGCACACCTGTAATCCCAGCACTCAGGACGCTGAAGGGAAGGATAGCAGCAATTTCAGGGCCATGCTGGACTCATAGCTGGGCCAGCCTGAACCACATGAGCAAGCTATTGTCTCAAGAAAACAAAAAATAAATAAGTAAACTGGTTTTATGAACTAGAAACCTCATGCAGTTTTTTGTTTTTGTTTTGTTTTGCAAACCATTGGTTATCTGTGTTCTTTATCAGAGTGGATACTATGGATAATGTTGACATTTTGCCAGATGTGGTGGTGCACACTTGTAATCCCTGCACGTGAGAGGCTGAGGCATGAGGGTCACCATAGTGAGTTGGACTGGGCTATATAGTAAGTTCAAGGCCACCCTCAACTATATAGTGAGACTCTGTGTCCAAAAAAAAAAAGGTAAGTCTAAATTGGTTCATTTTAAGGTAACTCAAAAGCAGTGAATTTTTAAATTCCAATCTTAGTGACTCGCTGACCAAAGCCATTAAATGCTAGTGTTGTGTCTTTCTTTTTTTTTTTTTTTTTTGCGCGGGGATCGAACTCATGACCTCGAGCTTGCCAGGCAGGCACTTATGCCACTGAGCTAAATCTCCGGCCCCCCTAAATTCTTACAGATGTACCTATGATCCAGTTTTTTAAAAATAATCTAGTTTTAAGTTTATCTCTAGTATCTGTAGAAACAGTTTTTGTAATTGCAAGGAAAAAGGAGTTAATGTAAAAAGTTCCCTATATTTAGGGATACTTTTGGGTGATTTTGTTTTCCATATGGCTGTTTTCATTAAATTTTTATCTTCACACCCTGTGCCGGCTGCTAGGAATTGAGCTCAGGGTTACTCTTTATCAGTGAGCTCCATCCCAGCCCCTCTCCTTTCCCCTAGCCCCAATCCCGACCGTTTTGAGAATCTCACTGCAGTTCAGGAGGGTCTGGACCACACTAGAGCTCACTATGTAGCCTCAAACTTGCAGTGTCTTCTTGCATCAGCCTCCCAAGTGCCAGACTTAAGCCACTATGCCTGGCAACTTTTATTTTGAGACAGGGTGTCGCTAATTGCACAGGCTCACCATGAACTTGAGATTGTTCTTCTTCAGGCCGCAGAGTAGCTCAGATGATAGGCATGTATCACCATGGCAGTTTGGAAAGGTCATGTTTTTTAATGACCAAAGATTTTATTGAGCCAGGCATGAGGAAGGCTGAGATAGGAAGATTCCAAATTCAAACCCATCTGGGGCAATTTAATGATTTCTGCAAGACCCTGTCTTAGAATAAATAAGGATTTGAGGTATAGCTCAGTACCAAGGCCCTGAGTTTTCTATTGGTGATTATTCAGGTTATTTCTAGTATTTATAACAAGTGCTCTTAGGAATAGTCTCATATACATGTTTTACTTATTTATTTGTCACAGATTTCATATTTTTATTTCTTATAAAAGGTCAGTGTTTTTGTTTTTGCAGCAGCATTGGAAATCAAACCTGCAGTTGCTCTCCTGCTGAGCCGCATCCAGCCTGGATATGAGCATTTTGTATGTTTAAAACTAAAGGAAGATAATTTTAGAAGATGAAAGATTTCTCATGTGGTCCTGTTTTCCTAATGGATCGTGATTTCTTTTTTAAGTTTTGAGGGTCAGTGTTGCATATTGCATATTTGCCAATTAGCTGTTTTTAAATGCTCGTATTAGTGAGTAATGCCTCAAAGTACAGTTGGACATGATTGAAAAATAATAAAAATTAGTAATCAGATACCTACCTTTCCTTTCTTATGAAGCACAGCAGAGGATTATTGTCTGTTGAGGTTGTGGTCTTCCCGCAATGCTCGGGGTTCCTGGGTAATGTTTGTCTAATGAAGGTTGAATTGGTTAACTTTTAAGTCATCTTCAAGATGAGATTTCAGAGGCAGGTGAGTGAAAACATTAACCAGAAATAAGGATTGGGTTTTCCTCTTTGCTAAGTCCTCCTGTCCCTGTCCTGGAAAAAAAAAGTTGAAATTAAAATTCCTGCAAGAGGTTGTGAAATTCTCATGCTGTTATTTTTTTTCAGATTCCTTTGTTTCTTCCTCTTCCTCTCAGCCTGTATCTATATTTTCGACCTCACAAGGCAAGTTTGTAACTTTTTTTAACCTATTAATAAAAGAAAAATGTTGAGAAAGAGGCTGTAACTGGGGATATGAGGCACAATTCTTCTACAGTATACGCCCCTACATCCCTTAAAATAAAAGCTAATTACAAGCCAGTCTTTCTGTTCAGCAGCTGCCAGTGTATTCCTGTAAAGGTTAATAAAATAGAATGAGGCTGGGCAGAACATTTAACATAGCGTAAGGATTGAATGTAGTTTGGATATTTCTTTAAAACTAGAAAACTTGCCTGCAGAATTTGGAGCATATAGAATTGTGGCTCAGATAACACCTTAACCCCAGAATGCTTGTTTAATTTCTCTGCACTTACATAGCTGATTTAGAGAGTCAATGGCTTTGGAAAAACAATGTAAAAGTGTGCTTCCACTGACCTGCAAAAACACCTCCCAGCTAGAGCACATAGTGAAATGTCAGGTTTGTTCCCAGCGCTAGGGTAGCTCTGGATTGCCTAAAACATTGAACAGATAAGTCAGCTTTTGGCAATTAAGATTGCTTGTCTTAAAGATGAAGCTGCAGCTTTTTTCTTTCTCTCTTTTTTTTTTTCTTTTTTGATCACCCAGTGAGGATGAACTCCAAAGTTTGTTAAGGGTAGCCTCACCCAAGAATCAAAGCACTGTATGCTTCACTTGTTTAAATAAAGCACTATTCCATTTGTGCTGTTATAATAGACCCTACATGCAAGTCAGTAGAAAACCTTATTTTTTTTAAGAAGGGAAAAAAAGGTAATTAAAATCACTGGATAGAAGCTGGGCGTGGTGGCATACTCCTGAATCCCAGGATTTGGGAGACTGAGGTAGGAGAATTGTTTGCAAGTTTGAGACCAGACTGAGTTACAAAGTGAGCCCAAGGCCAGCCTGAACTCCATAGTAGACCCTGTCTCAAGAAGACCAAAAAAAAGAAAATCACTGGATAGATTTATAGAAGCCCCTTGTGAATAGTTTATTGTCTCAGCAGAAATATTCTCACTGTAAAATTTGGATGCTGGTTAACTTACATGACTAAAAAACATTTAATGCAATAAATGTAGTGAAATTTTTGTCCAGTTTAATCTGCTTCTTAGGAAATGTGATACAGTTTGTTACCGCTGTCCTTCATAGTGTCCCTAATTGTGTCAGTTTGGATACCTGTGGGTCAAATGATGACCTTTGAAATTAACATGTAGCCAGGTGTGGTGACTTACACGCCTGTAATCCCAGCACTCAGGAGGCTGAGGCAGGAGGATCCTTGGGAGCTCAAGACCAGCCTGGGCTCAAGTGAGCTCAAGGCCAGCCTGAACTGCATAGCGAGACCCTGTCTCAAAAAGAAAAGAAAAGAAATTAACATGTATACATTTTTTAAAATAGGGATTTTGTGAACCATTATAAAGCGACACAGATATAAGGTAGTTCCATTTTACTCTGCCAGAAAAAAAAAATCATAACTGTAATTTATCATAATTAGGTCTTTTTTTTTTTTTGATACCAGGGATTGAACTCACGACCTTGTGCTGGCCAGGCAGGCGCCTACATCACTGAGCTAAATCCCCAACCATAATTAGGTCTTTAAAAATTTATCAAGTCACTGTTTTTCCATACAGAATGGGAATAGTTGATGTCCTAAATAGTGAACAGTGTAACCCATAGACAATAAACATAATAATGTATGAAATGTTGGAAAGGTAACTGTCACAGCTTTAAAAATTATTTTAATTCTCGTTAGCAAAAATTACACATAACACTGATCAGAAACCAATGTTTAAATAGCCTCCAATTTCACAGCATTTGTAAAAGAGCATACATTCATCATTTTTGTTGCTTAAAAAAATTATTCTGAAGCACAGGATGTGGCTCATGCTTGTAATCTCAGCACTTGGGAGGCCGAGTTAGGAGTATTGCCCCAAGTTCAAGGCCAGCATAGACTACGTGGTGAGCCCATCTCAAGAAAAAAGTTATTTTGACTAGTAAACATTCAGGACAGTGTTACTGTAAAGAACCTTTTTAAAATGCTATATCAAATTGGACATGGTGGTGCATGCCTGTACTCCCAACACTCTGTGAGGCTGAGGCAGGAGTATCACAAATTTGAGCAAACCTGGGCAATTTAGTGGCTTCACAAGACTCTGTCTCAAAAAAACAAAAAAAAACACTGTAACTCCATATTAATGCCTTGGTTCAATCCCCGAGACTGCCCCCCCCCCCGCAATGAAGAGCTACATCCCTGAAAATGTATCAGTTTTTAACCTCTATTGTTTTGTTTTCTCTTGCAAATAAATAAACCTATGATAGAAATTTAGCCCAACCAGGCTCTACTTCATTATCAAAGAGGAAGTCAGCCTGTTTGAGGGAACAACTGGACGTGACACAGGGTAGCTGAGACTAGTAGCTTCTACACCACCTTAATAGAAATAAGGGCTGGGCGTGGTGGCACACGCTTGTAATCTGAGCACTGGGGAGGCTGAGCAGGAGCATTACTGCAAGTTTGAGACCAGCCTGGACTACATAGTCAATTCAAGGCTTCTCGGAATTACAGAGCAAGACCCTGTCTCAAACAAATGAAAATAAAATTGAGGGAAGAGGAAGATATTAGTATATGTGGTTAACTGCTTTAGAACCCCAGAGAGGGTGTGAGGTGCTAGGAGCAGCCCAGCCCCTCCCAGGCCCCTCAGACTGACTGTCCCATCAGCACAAACGAGGCCAACTCATCTGTCCCGGGTCCCTCACAGCAAATTACTTTTTTGGTATAGTACTGGGAATTAAACTTTCACAGTGTGCTATATCTCTGCCCCCCTTCCTGTTTTCTGAGACAGGGTCTCAATTGCTAAATTGCCCAAGCAGGACTGAACTTTCAGTCTACTCAGCTTCCCAGAGTACTGGGATTAAAGCCATGCATACAATGACTGGCTATAACTTTTATTATTTTTAATCCTGAAATACAGATTTTTCATTATTGGGTTTCAGACAGATGCATGTACTCATTTGGACTGAGTAAAAGAGAGTCAGAATTTTCAAAAGTAAATTATGTGAAATTTATTAAATCACATTATGTGTGATGCATACAACTGCATAAATTAGGAAATTAAGCTTTTGATATGAATGTATCTGTGATTAGAATGTCAATGGAATGATGATTAGTTCCTTCTTAGAAAAGTTGTACTCCCAAGTAAGTCCTTGAGTCTTTTGCTTGTGGTTCCCTTTACCAAGCAGAGTTTAATTTCAGTCTAGTCCCCTAGAGAGCTTCAAAGACAGGGAGCAAATTTTGAAGTAGTTTTACTATACTTTATCAAAGATACTGGGAGACGTGTTGTATGTGGCTAATTTTTATTGGGTTCGTTCTGTGCTTAGTACTTGTAAATCATCTCATTGAATCCTCCTAGCCAATTCTGTGGGAGGAAAGATACTAGCTCTTTCACCAGTTGAGGAAACTATAATTTAAGATGGTGAAATGATTTGCTCAAGGTCACACAACAAGTAATAGAGCAAGGATTTCAAAGTCCATGCTTGTAAGTGGTGCACCTGTAATACAGATGATCAAAAAAATAGGGTTTAGAGGTTTTTGTTTTGGTTTTTGAGACAAGTTCTCACTGTGTAGTTATGGCTGGCCTTCAGTTCACTCTGTAGCCTCCCAAGTGCTATGATGACACCACGATGAGATTACTGACGTGTGCTACCATGCCCCGCTAGAGACTTTTTAATAGACGCCATTTTGAAGTTGATGTTAAAAGCATGTAGCAAAAGAGGCAGAAAATAGTATTGACTGTTAGTGATATGATTTACTCTTGTCTGGGGAATGTGCTCCCTCCAGTATACACAAAATCAAACCGAAATTTGGTTTCAGCTTTTGAAACCTTTGAAAAAAGTGGAGACTGGGAAATGTTTCTGAGAAGTAGGTGAAAGTAAGATTGGAAAGAAGGTCCATCCACCACTCTGAACTGGAAGCACATTTGCATTAATGAATGTTTGCTTTCAATTTGACTAATGCAGTAGGCATCTGGAATAGGAAGTTACAACACTAAACTTTGGGACAAGCATTGAGGAAAAAAATTTTGCCAGTTACAGCCTTTTTAAAAAAAAAAAAAAAGAAAGCAAAACATTTTTCTTTGAACAAAAGAATTTTTTTTTGTAGGACCTAGCTTGGCTGCAAAGTGTCTGCTGGCTAACTTCCTATTTTGATGCTGTGGCTGAAAGTTGCTGATACAGTTTTGCACGGTGATTTGTCTTTCTTGTTTTGTGAACATGAGAAAATTCAAGTGTAGGGAAATCTATACCTGAGGAGTTCAATTCCTCCTCTTACAAGTATGCATTGTATTTATATGAAAAAGTAGAAGCTACTGTGGGCTGGCACCTTTTCTTCACTGGTGTATGTAGTTTTTCCATGTTACAGGTATGCTTTATTTAAAAGTAATGATTTCTTATGTGAAGGGAGAAATTAACCAAATAACATAAATATGAAGTAATTTTGTTCTTTGAGACGAACTCATTATGTAGTCCAGGCTGGCCTTAAACTTGTATCCTCCTGCCTCAGTATTGAGGTTACAGCCCGGCCCCACCACCCCAGGCTTATTGGCTTCTCGGGGGACCTCTCATACCAGAGTTATCATCCATTATTGCTTCTTTTCAGATCACATTATATTTTTAGCAATTGTGTTAGAAATGTGTAAAGAAGTATTAAATTGTTTTGTGAGTTTATGGAAGGAGAAACAATTCGCATGTATTTATGTGTTTATATACACAGAATTCACTTTGTTGTTTTTTCATATTGTTTTTAATTTCCCATCTTGTTCTGTAAGATAGATACCCTTGGAATTCAACAGAGAAAGGGCTTTTTCAATTCCCATACCAGATTCTATACTCAATGGGAGTTTTGCCTTATTCCAGTCAAAATTTAGTTACTGCTAGGCGTGGTGGCACACGTGTCTGTAATGCCAGCACTCAGGAGGCTGAGGCAGGAGGATCACTGTGAGTTTGAGACCAGCCTGGGCTACAAAGTGAGCTCAAGGCCAGCCTGAACTACATAGTGAGACACACACACACACACACACACACACAAAAACACAAAATTAATTACTCTATTTTATTTTTGTAGTACTGGGGATTGAACCCAAGGACTATTTCACTAAATTACATCCCAGCCAATTTTTTATTTTGAGATGGGGGGGGGTCTCACTAAATTATATAGACTGAGTTCAAATTTACAGTTCTCTCGCCTCAAGTTCCCAGAGTATGTGCCACCACACCTGCTTTCTTTGGGGGGCAAGGGAGGTCGCGTGGTGTTAAGACTTGAAATCAGGATCTCCTGTGTACTAGGCAATCCACCTACCACTGAGCTACAGCCATGTCCCTTTTTTGTATTTTGAAATTTGTTTTATAAAAAAAAAAAAAGAATTAGTTTTACAAGTAGTTTGTTGTTTTTGTGGAACTGGGCATGGCAATGAGAACTCTCTCATGCTAGGGGAATCGCTGCTATGTACTGAGTATCCATCCTCAGAGCCCTAGAAGTGCTGTGCTCTGAGCAGGCACGAAGCCCTGCCCACCACCTCTTAGCCCTCAGCTGTGCTGTCTGTTGACAATGTGTGGTGAAGAGTGGCCCCGTCTCCTCTGGGGTTTTTTATAATACTGAGTTCTGAAGAGCACCTCTTTTTCTACCCTTCTAAACTAATTAAAGGTAGTGGCTTGGGAAACTTGTGATACAGATTTCCTGAGCTCTCTCCTTAGAGATTGCAAGTCAGAGATAGAGGCCATAAAATACTAGTTGTTGCCCTAAAAGTTGAAAGGGATTGTAAAAGTTTGTGCCAGAAGCTGTTTTTATGCAAGCTTATTAAATTGTTGTAGCTAGTTGTACGCTGAACTGAAATATATTTTACCCTTGCTCGTAGTGAAGATCATTTGCTGAAACATTTTGTTCAAGAGAAGTGTTTTTATTTTTCAACATTTGCTTAGAATTCTTATATGTTAAGTTATAGTAAATATGTTTATTCACATAATACCTAACTTGGAATGCCATCAACATGTGGCTTAAACCAGCTGATTGAGATGTCTTATTACTCAAAAAATTTTACTTGATAAAAAAAACTCTTGTATCCTAAATTCTGCTTGATTTTCTGTATAATATACCAGATGAAGATGGTCGTGATTTAACAGTATGCATCCCCCAGCAGGAAAAAGGTATAATCAGAGAGGTTTTTGTTTTTTTTTTTTAAAGTAATGGTATTTAGAGACACTTATTGGCGATTTACTGTGTTCTAGCCATGTGTTAACTCATTTAATCCTTACGACTAAAATTGCTGCTTTAATGTCTCCATTTTTTAAGTGAGATTGAGCAACTTGCTCAATGTTACACAATTATTAAGCATGATGAAAGGACTTTGCATCTATGACTGAAAATTAATATATTAGATGTATAATCTTATTTTGTTAATGGAGTTATATATTTTGAACTGTTTTTTGGTACCGGGGATTAAACTCAACCTCGTGCTTGCCAGGCAGGCGCTTAAGCCACTGAGCTAAATCCCCAGCCCAATAACGGAGTTATATATTTTTATGTGCTTAGAACTTTTCAAAATGAGTAAAGGCCAGGCCTGGTGGTATACCTTATAATCACACTGCAGGAGACTAATGCACAAGGATCTTAAATTCAAGCCCACCTTGAGGAATTTAACAATTTAAGGAGACACTGTTGCAAGTAAGAAAGGGCTGAGGATGCAGCTCACTGAGAAGACCCCGAGTTCATCCCCCAGTACCACTACCACCACCACCAAAAAAAAGGAACGTAGGTGTTAAATCTCATCTTAAACAACTAATTTAGAAAATTCATAAAGCGATGGGAGGGCAGAATGGATAGAAGCAGAAGAGTAAATGGGCAATAATGAGATTTTTTTAAAGTGGAGATTTCAGTGTGAAATGCTAGATTTTAAAAAATGTATTAGTACATGATTACAGAACATAAAGATTACATCCATTGTGTCGAGTTGATACATGTACTTAACACATTTTAAATGGTGGATATTTTGGAAAAGGAAAGCTAGTACACATTCTGAGTTGTAAAGTAATCCAAAATTACTCTATGTGGAAGTTGCATGGTATATATAGTTAGTTAGTTAGTTATATTTGGTTTTTTGAGACAAGGTCTTTCTATATAGTTCAGGCTAGCTTTGAACTCACCATGAACCCCACTGGCTGGCCTTGAACTCTTTTCTGGCTCAACCTTCCAAGTACTGGGATTACAGGCTTGCACCACCACACCCAGCAATGGTGGGTAGTATTTTAAAACTAACACCCTCAGATTCTGTGGGTTCTCTGCTGTTTTGCCATGTACAATTTAGACAACACCAGTGACCATTAAGTGCTGTACCAACTAATTGAAGAGTTCAATTAGAAGAGCTATTCTAAAAGGTTTATTGGATTCTACACTTTTGTTTATTGTTTTCATGAGTTTGTAAACTTTTTACTTCCAGCCCAGTTTTTTCCATTGTCTTGGTACAAGTCAGCTCTGTCCAAGTTTGTTAGGGTTTCAGCTAGCCAAAGGAATTTCTTTTCATGTTGCTGAAATTCTAAACAAAATCATTAAAATGAAAGCACAGATTGGTGGTACCTCCTTTGGCTGAGTGTGGGAAAGTCTTTTTGACAATGAGAGCCATCCTCTGTATCTTTCAGCCACCTCTGAATGTATGCAGCATCCAGCTCTGTTTATCCTCCAGGATTGCCCTCAGGGAACAGTATCCACCCCACATAGTAAGTTAGGAAATCATCGCTAGGCAACATGATTAAAATTATTTTTGTATATGTACTAGTTACATCATCTTAAAGAATCTTTAGCCAAGTATCTGAAGTCTGTCAGGCAGTCATAGCAGTCAGTACAGTTGTTCATTCAGAGATCAGGATTTCTAACCTGGTCATTTTACTTTAGATTGTTCTACAACTAACTCAATATTTTTACAATGCTAGGAATTCAAGATAGGAGAGAAGCAAGGCTTGTTAAACTGACAAGTTTGTGTCCTGTCAAAGTATACGTTTTTACCATGCTTTTTTTTCCTAGTAGTGTGAACATTCCTTGATTAGCATTGAATTTACTTTTTTTTGTAGTGGGGATTGGACTCAGTTCCTCACCCATACTAAGCAAGTGCCCTAACACTGAGCTACATTCAAAGTCTGTTTGTATTTTGCTAAATTGCGCTGGCTGGCTTTTGAATTTGTGATCCTCCTTCCTCAGTTTCCTGAGCAGCTGGGATTACGGGTGTGTACCACCATGCTCGGTTGGCTAGCTTTCTTTTTCATTTCAGGGAACCTTACCATTATCATCATCATTCTACTTAATTTTGCTTATTTCTCTCTCCTATACTGTAAGCTCCATAAAGGCGGGGGGGGGGATTGTTTTACTCACTGATTTAACCTCAGTAAATACTTTTTTAATTATAGTTGATTCGCAGTACCAACCATAATCTGTAAGATGACAGGTCTGAACCTCTGAAATTTGTATCTTTTTGAAGTTAGAGTTTCCCAGACAGTTTTTACTCTAATCCAGATTTAGTCCATTGAATATTTTTTAGTAGATGATAAAGATAACCCAGATTTTGGTGTAGTTCTGATATAAAGGTAGCCTATGATATGTAAAACATTGGGTTCTTTAACCTTTTAACCTAAATGCTGGGTTTTAGTTATCTTACACTCATGCTGAGTATCTCAAATACTTAATGAGATAAAAACTACTTAATGAGATAAAAACCAAGTTTACTGTTAACTAAATATGAGTTAAAGCTTATTTCATATATTTTCTGACCAAACTTAATAAAGTTTTCATTTACAGAGACTTTTCCCCCATACTCAGATTACAGTTTTACTATTCTGAAGCTCAGATTTCATTATGTTAAGTTTTTTTTTTTTTTTTTTTTTAAAGGTAGTAGACATACAACAGAACAAGACAGAACAAAGCCAATTGAGACAGTGCAGTGAATTTGGTACAGAACTTTACAGCAGGTTACCGGGATAACAGCAATAGGTACCATAGTATGTCTCATTATTTTCACAGTAGTTGTCTAGTCAATTAGGTATAGCAATATCAAATCAAAGACAGAACATTATAAAACCAATCGAAAGAATATTGAATAGAGTAAAGCAATTAATCATAATGAAATAAAACTGAAAACAACACTTGCTTTCAAACAAAAGATAGAGGAAAGCCCCCATATTTGCTATATTGCATACAGTCATCCTGCCAAGAGCTGCTCAGACCTCTGCCCCCAGCTGCTAACGGAGGTGGGAGAGGGTATTGGGATGTTTGATTCCAAGCCCGCGCACTGGTAGGCTTCAGGAGACTCTACTGGGTCTCCTCCTGGCTCATGCCGGAGGGAGGCGCTTACCAAGAGGGCGGCAGGCGAATTGCTTCTTTGTGCAGCCACCTGGATTCCCCCATGGCTGCGCGTGGATCTCAGGGGCCCTATAGCAAGTTTTGATGATGTCAAAATAGGGGAACCTTATATGGCACTTGAAAAAAGTTGTAGTAGTGGAATTTTATTTATTATAGTAAGGTCTTAATTCTTTACTTTCATCTTTAATGAAATAAATTTGAATGGCCTAAATTTGCTTTTGTTTAATATTATTCAGGTTCTCGCACAAAAAAAAGAGAACATAAAGTTAATCCCAAAAGACCTTCTCACTCAAAACTCCCTAATTACTCATTAAAGCTCAAAAGTTTTGCTATCCTGAGCCTGCTTAGGTGTAACTCACCTGACCAAGCTGAATGGTTGATTTATTTAGAATGATTTGTTTTAAGACATACTTTATTCCAGTTCCAGAGATAAAATCCCTTTGGATGATTATTTGATTTTTTTACCCTAATAAAAGCTTGCTAGATTAGAAAGGTGAAAAATAATGTAGTAAGTTAATGGTTACAGTGGTATTAATAACTAAGACTTAATGCATTATATCTGTTTTAAAAGAAGGTCTGAAGTCAGCTCAGTATTAACCAAAGAAACTAATTTGACCAGTCAGTTTGAATTAAAATGGCAAGTTTGGTACAAGAGAAATAGGAGCATGCCAGCCTTTTTGGTCCCTTTATTTTAGAACATGGAAGCCGTCTAAATACATGATGGATCTCTCTTGTAGATGGAATAGAAAAATTCTGGTCTCATGCTCAGGCAGAAGGAATTTTGGCCTTTTTTTCTCTTCTCAGATTGTGAGACCGTAACAGTGGATTTATAGAGATTGTGTATTCTGAGTTGTTTAGCTTGAAGATGATGAAAGTTTATTTGTGCTTCATCATACCAAGTTATTTTTTATATGAATTATTTTTTTGTTTTCTACCAAAAGAAAGAAAAACACTTATGAAATTTCTCAGCACTGACTCTGTGTCTTTTGAAGTGGAAAAAGAAGTAGACTGATTAAAAAATACTTATCATGAAAACTGTCTTTTGTCATTTGCAATTTGTGGCATGATACAGCTTTTCTGTTTGTTTCACTGTTAGCAATTTTATGCATGTCTTTGGATATAATTGTCAATCACTGTTTTGTTACATATTTGTGTATATGTATATATATGTGTGTGCATATATACATATATGTGTATATACTGTGTGTCTAATTTGAAAATAAAAAAGCATGCAGCTTGGCCTCACTAGCTAATGTATAATTGTGCCTGGTAAACAATTTTTTTCTTTCACATTCTGACCATAGAGGAATTGAACTCTCTCTGCTCTGATGAGCCACCTTCAGAAATTATGACTTCCTCCTTTCTTTCATCTTCTGAAATACATAACCCTGACCCTACAGCACTCCATGGGGAAAAAAGTGAAGTGTTAGGCAGTCAGCCTATTATATCCCAAGAAGGAGAAGACCTCTTGGCTCTTCTAGATACGAACAAGATCCAAAAGCCTCAGGGGACCAGTCAGGACAGAGCAGACTCTCCAGTTTCTCCTGCCGCAGGAGTTCCCTATAGCCACCCTTCCGTTCCAGCCAGTACCCCAGATCATTCTGTTTTTCTCTCAATGGAGGCTGGTGGAATAGAAAAGCAAGTCAGTAAAGACCAGGAGTCCAAGAACCCAAATGAAGTACCATGTAGGGATAAAACTGCATTGGATGCCGATGATGGGTTCATTTTGCTAACAGCCCAGAAAACGCCCACTGAGCAGTCGAAGGCAGAAGGCATTTGTACATACTCCTCATCCCGGTCTGAAGTTTTAGGTGATGGTATTGTAGAGAAAGATTCCCCTGAATCACCATTCGAAGTAATTGTTGACAAAGCTGCATTCGACAGAGAATTCAGTTCATTTAAGGAGAGCACAAATGATTTGGCTAGCTGGGCAGTGCACAGTGATAGAGAATCACCCACAGACATGTTGGAGATGAGTGACAAATTGTTTCCACTGAGAAGTAAAGAGGTAGGGCGTTACCCCACCTCTGCATTGCTCACTAGACAGTTCTCACACACGACTGCAGCGCTGGAAGAGGTGTCCAGATGTGTGAGTGATATGCATAACTTTACTAATGAAATACTGACCTGGGATTTGGATCCCCAAGTGAAACAGCAGATTAACAAATCTGATTACATCACAAAAAATGCAGCACTTAACAGAAATGATTATCCTTCAGAAATTGCAGTTGTAAATCTTAAAACGAACACTCATCAGAAAATTCCTGTATGTTCTATTAATGGGAGTACTGCCATAACCAAGTCTGCAGGTAACTGGGCAAAAGGTTCTCTCCCACAAGAAAATACTGTCACTGGAAAACAAACAGACCATCTCAGTCCCACAAGAGAAGTCAGTGTCAAAGGCGTACAAGGCAGTCCACAAAAACAAGGTGATACGCTTTCAGAGTTGCCTGGATCTCCACGTGGAACAGTTGCAGTAAAAGTGGTTTTATCCAATGACCACCTGCAGGATGAAATAAACTGGCAGAGCTCAGCACTAGGAGAAGCTGCAGAGGCTGATAGTTCTGGTGAGTCTGATGACACAGTCATAGAGGATATCACAGCAGACAGATCTTTTGAAACTAACAAAATGCCAGCCAAAAATCCTGTCTCTACTCCAGATGCTGTTGTGAAAACAGATCAAAAGGAGATCAAAGAGCTTCCCAGTTGTAAGACAGAAAATAAAACCTCTGAAAACTCTAAAGAGCCAGTCAGTGATTCTGAGATGCCTCAGGTTCAGCCTTATTTTCTTGGAAGAAGTCCAGTTGGTGATGCCGTGTGTTCACGGGTACCACACACAGACGTCATGTCGGAAGACAGGAAGCAGCCGGAGACTATGAGTGAAGCTGCTCCTGAAAAGCTCATTACGTCTGATAGCCTACAGCTTCTTTCAGCAGCGCCTCCAAATGCTTTTAATGAGGCAAAATTCTCACTAAATCTGGAGGTTTCTGCCAATTTGGAGTCATTACATGGAAAACATGTTAAAGATATAAATGAGTCTTCCCCAGAGGACTTGATAGCAGCCACTACAGAAACCAGAGAGAAAGGAACAATAGATAGAGAGGAAGGAGCTGTCTCTGAAGCAATACCAGAAAAGATGACAGACTGTAAAAACACTCTTTCTATGGGAGTCTTGAATGAAAATGAGTCAGGTGGTTCTCAAATTAAAGACATTAAAGGCAAATACATTGAACAAAGCCAAGAAACAAATGGAAGCAAGATTATGGGTGTTTTCCCTACCCAGGGTCCAATGGCATCTCTTGACCTAGAGCAAGAACAGCTCACAATCAGAGCCCTTAAAGAATTAGGAGAAAGACAGGCAGAAAAGTCAGCTGCGCCTCAAGAAGAAAAATCTCCTTCTAAAAAAAGGCTCAAGCAAACATTTGCTCCAGAATCCTGCCCACAGAGGTCATATGATGTTCTAGGACTCACAGCTGTCAAGATTGGATCTGATCTTGGGATATCTAAAAAGTCCACTGTTTTCAAAGAAACTAGGGTAGATGTAATTCCCAGCCTTAGCAAGACTGACCTGGTAAACAAGCATGTCCTAGCAAGACTTCTGACAGACTTCTCAGGTAACCATTAACATTAGAAATACTGCATGTGCTTGATTCTGCTGTGATTACTTATCAGCGTGCCATTTTTTCTTAGTCTCTGATTTGTTTATGAAATAGAACTAGACTATAAACCGTGTTGTAGGGGGAAGAAAATTCATTTTTTCAATGATTGCTTGGTTGATTTGCTTTCCCTATTATCATATCAGTATTTCCCAAAGCAATAGGCCAATTTATTAAGTTAATCTATCCCTAAAAAATTATTCTAGCCATGCGTGGTAGCTCATAACTATAATCCCAGCATTTGGGAGGCTGAGGCAGGAGGATCACTGTGATTTTTTTAAACCATTCTACGCTATAGAGTGAGTTCAGGGCCAGCCTGGACCACACAGACTGTCAAAAAAAAAAGAAAAGAAAAGAAAGAAAAAAAAAAAGTGACTCAAATGTTCCAGTTGTATTTTAAGGTACTCTTTTCCTTACAGGTTGGACTGAGAATGGTTGCTACTTCTAAGAATGTCAGTATGTTGTTATTTATTTACAAAGCTTTAAAATTTCCATGATACATTACACTGCTGAACAATTGGATTTTTTTGATGGGACTTATAAAATCCACTTAGCAATCAAAGATAAAGGTATTCCTTTTGGGAAAGACAGTAAATTAAACTTTTAATTAATTTGATCATATACCACAGAGATTTTATCTGTGAAAGTAGGTAACCGATTTTATAGTATTATTTTGGAGTAGTACTTAAGAGAAATTCATTCTTCTTTGGACTCTATTTAATATTCACGTCACAATCACAGCTTACCTCAGCCATAATGAGTAAAGAATCGTCTTGGGCTGCATATAAAATATATGTTTAATCTGTATGTAACAATTATCCTGTATTTTCAAATATGTTTTATTATCACATTTTTTTTAAAGAGAGGGGAAAAAAGGTGAGGGACACTCAGGAATAGAAGCCCCTCTCTTGTCTTCTATTTATTTGAAGTGATCACTTTCATAGCATTTGGCTTTCAGGTTACATGCTGTCTGCTATGAGGTCTTAGAAAGTACAAGAGAAAAAAAGGATATTTAAAAGCCTTCTAACCTCCAATATAATATATCTAAACTTACAGTGTATTCAGTATTAGACAGTTACATAGAGGGATGTGGTTTTCAAACTTTGGTGGTAATTCTTTTTTCAAATACCATTGTACTTAACCATATAATGGTATTGTGAGGATTAAATGTGAAAACGTATCATAAATATTCCATCAGATTTAGCATCAGGTGCAAGGTCTGGCACATACTCAGCACTGGCTAATTATTTTTTGGATTACCAAAACAATAGGATTTTGCGTAAACCCCAAAATTTAAATAATTAAAGATAGAATTATAATTATAGATCATTGAATTTGAATTGAAGAATGCTAGTTCTTAAAATGTTGAGTTTGGATTAAGGAATCCTAGGTTCTAATTTTTGCTTTATTATTTGCATTTTTTGTTTTTGCAGTGCTGGAGGTTGAAACCAAAGCCTTCACACTGAGATACATCCCAGTCTTTTTTTTTTTAAGACACAGTGTAAGTCACTTAAGTTGACCAGGCTGGGCTCGAAGTTGGAAGTCCTCCTGCCTCAACCTCTCTAAAGTGCTGGGATTACAGGCATGAGATGTCACACCTTTTACTGTGCTTAGAAGTATGACTTTTAGTAACTAATTTACATAAACTTTTGGGGTTTCAGTTTCTTTATCCATAAAATCAGAATGTTGGGATATACAATTCTCTGGCTCTGGTACCTTCTAGATTTCTTTGTGAGTTGTAATAATTCAGGTATTTTTGAGTGAAGAGGTATATAGGAAATAAGCTACAAAACCACCATTGTCTGATTCTGGCACTTTTCTGTATTAGTGTGGCCTTAGACAACCAGCCCAACTGGTTCAGCGTCTTCCGTTGTTAATAGAGTTGATCATAATTGTTTGCCATGCTTTATAGTATTGTTGGAAATAAAGAGGTGGGTAATTACTAATTATTAGCAGTGCCCAATTAAGTTATTCAGTGTGAAAGATGAAAGGGGCTATGGAATCAGGACATTTATCAACAACCAAGTTCAATGATTAGTAGATATTTTTAGGTTAATTAAAGAAGACTGTATGATATAGAGACTGGAGTGTTTAAAAATTGAAAACCTTTTAAAACCATTATACTTTATGCAGAAATGTTTTAAAATGTTAATCATTTCAGTTAAATGTTAAATGCATCAACCTCTAGTGAGTTTTGTTTTTATTTGTTGTGTGCTGGTGATTGAACCCAGGGCCTTGTGTATGTCGGGCAAGTACTCTACCACTGAGAAACATCTCCAGCCCATTTTATTTTATTTTATTTTACTTTATTTTATTTTATTTTATTTTATTTTGAGACAGGGACTCACAAAAAAAAAAAAAATAGGGACTCACTAGATTGGCCAGGCTTACCTTCAGTTTACAAGCTGCAGCTTCCCAAGTACCTGGAATTATAGGCATGCAGCATCATGCCTAACTTCCTAATTTTAAGTAAGTATATCTGAATAATAGTGCTTCTTCTTTAAAATAAAAATAGTTTCATAATTATGTTTTGCCTAGCCAGGTGTGGTGGCACGCATCTATAATTCCAGCACTCTGGAGGCTGAGGCTGGAGGATTGCTGCAAGTTTGAGGCCAGCCTGGGCTACATAGTGAGTTGAAAGCAAGCCTAAACTGCATAGAAAAACCCTTTCTCAAAAAGACAAGATCTAAAAAAGTGTGTTTTACCTGAAGTTACTGGGCAGAAATGGGTCATATTAATAAAATAAAAGAAATAATGAAAAATTTATGATATTTTTCCTTTGCAATTTTATATTATATACTAGCTCATAATAAAGACTATGATGATGATATTGTAGATTGTTGCTTAGTAATTCTAGTATGAGATTCTCTATTTGGGGTGGAGGTGGGAGGAACTAACCCTGCCTCTCACACTTAAGATGATAAAGATAGGCTTTGAGTTTTATTATCCAGATTGGCAAGAATGCAAGGAAGTAGGTAGGCATAGAGATTAGCATGTTATCGTTATTATCTCCAGTTGATTTTTTGCTTTTGTCCTTGTTTTGTAGTGGTAGGGATAGAACTCAGGGCCTTGCTCATGCCAGGCCAGTGCTGTACCACTGAGCTGCTTCCTAGACAGTTTGTGTTGTTTTTGTTTTTAATTATCATCGAGTACCTAGCCAAGTTTTTGTTAGGTATGCTAAAAGTAGGGAAACTGGTGAGTTATAAAACAAAGTATGTAGAATAATCCCTGTTTTGTTACCATTAAAAGTGAATTCATATACTCACAGAGCGAATCTAAAGTAATTTTTAAAAACAAAATCAGAATGAGTTTCCTTTCGTAATATCCACTGAGGCTCTGGTGGATCCTGCCTTCCTGGACATAGCTACAGTGGTACCTTGGTTCACAAAATTAGTTTGTTCTACGATTTCTGAAAAGATGGCCACATTTGTGTTTGTGTGGGAACGATGACTACGGTCATGTTTGTCACCAAATGCAGAGTGTGAAAACAAGAGCATTCATGAACTGAGATGCCATTGTACATACTCTGGACAAAATGTTAAAAACAATTGCCTCAAGGCATGGGAAGATAAATAGAAGCAAACATTCTGAAAGAGTGTTGACTCTTGTACAAAAAGAAAGCATGGAATTAATTTCCCATTTTACTGTTTTAGCCAAAGAACAGGGTGAAGTTGGCATCTGACAGGTTGGCATAGAAGACACAGAATTGGATCAGCTGCAGCAGGTCACCCAGGAAAGGAGAGACCCATAAATTGAGAACTTAAAATTCTATGTATAAATAAACTCTGTGAGAAGCCTCTATTTAATCCAGGATTGCTCATGTGCACAAAAGATTACAGGCAGACCAACCAGTTACTAAAGAGAGATTTGAACTACTGCCCAACAGACAAGAGTTTGCAGTTGAATTATAGCCAAATTTAATTGCATACTAAAATAAAAATATCAATACTTTCCAGAGGACTAGAACAGCATCCAGAACCTATAAAACCTATATTCCGTGTCTAGGATATATAATCAGAACCACACAGCATTTTAAGGACCAGAAAAAAACTCGGTGTGGTGGTGCACTCATCCTGGGGAGGTGGAGGCAGGAGGATCACAAGTTTAAGCGCATCCTGTGCACCTTACGGCTCAGTCTCAAAATTAAAAGGGCTGGAGACATAGCTTAGTGCTCACCAGTTCATTCTGTAGGACTGGGGGAGAAAAAGGTGTATTTCAGGTACATTTTGTACGTTTCAGTCCATCTTGGGTTGGCCTTACTGCTCTTAGGCCTGTGGTGGCAGATCGTGGCAGGGGTAGAGCAAAGCTCTTCAACACACACCAGACACAAAAGAAAAAAAGAGGACGAAACCAGGGTCCCTCTTCCGCTTCAAGGGAGCACTTCATGACCAAAGGCTTCCCACTAGGCCCTACTCTTAAAATCCCCCCACCCCCAGTACTGTCATGAGGCCATTAACTTCAATGCTGAGCCCTATGTGGGGACAGCCAAGGTTTAAGCGGCAGCAAGTAGGAAGAGCACGAGGAAACCATTTGGGGATGTTAGTGTTCTGTAGACCGGTAGGGTCCATGTGCACAAACTCAGTGAGGGTTTTGTGTATTTCATTTATGTAAAATTCATCTAAAGAAAAACATTGAATAAGCATTGAATCTCAGATAGGCAAACTGAAGTGGATTTTTGCTGTCTGTAACTTACTTTGGTGTAGCATTGTGTGTTTTGTTTTGCTTTGCTTTGTTTCAGCTTTCTGAGGCAGGATCTCTCCGTTGGAAGTTCAGGCTTTCGTGGAATTCACTGGATAGTCCAGGCTGGCCTCTCCCCGACACCCTCCCAGAGGCTGGGAGCACAGGTGGACACACCGCACCTAGCGCTGTGTCTTACTTTGAAGTGCACTTTTAAAAAAGGACAAATGGTCTCAGGACACTTGAGAGGTGAGGCAGGCGAATCACAAGTTCAAACCAAGCCTGGGCAAATTTATCCACTTAGAGAAACCTATCTCAGAAAGGTAACAAAAGGGCTGGGAGTATAGCTCGGTGCCAAGCCCTGGGTTCAGTCCCCAGGGCTGGAAAAACAAACAAAACAGATGAATGGACAGAGACAGATCTATAATTAAGTGTAGTAAAACATTAATAGTGGTGATGGTTGCACAGCACTGTGAATATACTTAATGCCACTGAACTGCACTTAATTTTTATTTTATTTTTTGTCTTTTTGAGACAGGGTTTCACGGTACAGTGCAGGCTGGCCTTCAGCTCACTTTGTAGCCCAGGCTGGCCTCAAAGCAATCTTCCTGTCTCAGACTTCTGAATGCTAGGACTACAGGAGTGTGCCACCACACCTGGCTTGAACTATATTTAAGAAATGCCCCAGCTGGGTGTGGTGGCACACTCTTGTAATCCTAGCACTCAAGAGGCTGAGGCAGGAGGATTGTTACAAGTTCAAGACCATCCTGGGCTACAAAATGAGCCCAAGGCAAGCCTGAAACTGCATAGTGAGACCCTGTCTGTCTCAAAAAGAAAGAAAAAAAAAAAAAAAAGAAATGCCCAAGGTACTAAATTTTAGAGGTATATTTTACCACAGTAAAAAATAAAGATTATAGTAGAAGTGCATACCTAACATATGAGAGGCCCTGAATTCAGTTTGAAACACCTTAAAATACAGATGTGATATTAGTGGTAATTCTGTGGGTGCTCACCCTAAACTCTTCTGCTTGGCCTCGGGATTGGAGGGGAACCAAATGGGGTGGAAGGAGGAGCTGTCCCCATCACTCATCAGATTTCATTTCCGTGGGACAAGCTCGTGGGAGAGCTGCTGGGCAATGGAGTAGGGTCACAGAACTCCAGGAGATTTACCTTGCCTGGTGCTTAATTTTACTGTTAAACTTTGTCTTGCTCTACTGGTAAAGATTTTAGAGACTGTCATCTTTTTTAGGAGAAAATACTCAGTGTTGTGTCACATGCTGGCTGTAGTGATTCGGTTCTGGGTTTCGTTAGTTGTGCTCTATCACTGGGAACTGAACCCAGGGCCTCTATCACTGAGCCACACATCTAGCCTTTGTTTGTTTGTTTGTTTGTTTGTTTGTTGTGGTGCTGGAGGGTGACCCAGGGCCTTTGCACTGAGCTACAGCCCCAGCTTTTTTTTTTTTTTTTTTTTTTAGCATTTCGAGATAAGTCTTGCTAAGTCACTAAATTGCCCAGGCTGGGCTGGAGCGGAAATCCTCCTGCCTCAGCCTAAGTTCCTGAGGTTACAGGCTCACACCACCACACTTGGCTTAAAACTACTTTTAAAATTTGGTTGGACCTTGACAATTGTTAGTGATTAATTTTTTTAATTAAGGTTAGATTGAATGTGGGTATCTAGAGGCTTAAGTCTATTTATTTATTTATTTGGGATTCTCTATTTAGGCTGGCCTTTAATTCACTATGAAGTCCAGGCTGGCCTCAAACTCTAGACGCCTCCTGCTTCAGCCTCCCTAGTGCTGGCATTACAGGGTTGCACCACCACGCCCAACTGTGCTACTTTCCTTTTTCTTTTTTTTTATACTGTTTCTTAATGGGTAAATTTAGTTTTTGTTCAACATATACAAAAAGCTAACCCAAAACCAGACATGGTGGTGCATACCTGTAATCTCAGTACTTAGGGAACTGAGGCAGGAGAGTCGCCACCAATTCGAGGCCAGCCTGGGCTACATAGTGAGTTGAAGGCCAGTTTGAACTACATAAGGTGTTCCTGTCTTAACAACAACAACAAAAGTAAATCGTAAAAGGCTTACTCAGGCTTAGGGGACACAGGATAGAGACTAACACCAGTGTTGTCTCTGTCCATTCATTCCATTGCGATTCAGTGTGACACTTCCCTTAATCGTATGGTTATTACACTTAGCTTTAGATAACTACGCTCAGAAGTTCTCATTTTCAGATCCACCTGCTCTTCAGCTGAGGAGGAGGAGTCAATGAAGTTTTGTTTTCTGTGGATTATAAATCTGAAATTGAGGGCAAAGGTGATACTAGGTTATTTTAATGAATGGAAAACTTTTTCTGAGAATGCAAGAGGAATGTTAGTTTGAAAAGGGTGCCTACAAATTTCTTTGGCCAGCTGCCACTCCTCTGTGGCCCAAAGCATGTGTGTCTGCGTTTGACAATAATGGCTTTGTACTCTATCAATGATCTTCTATGCCATTTTGTGGGGAAATTTTTTAGTTAAGGGTAAATCTGTAGCAGAGCAGATTATTAACCCATTTCATCAGCCACGAAATTTACAAAAACACTGAGCTCCACCCTTTAACATATGTAACATACAGTGGGTGGGAACACCAGCAGAGGCCACCAGGCTTGTGTAAAGGCAACATGGCCTGGAATTTATTGTGCTGGTGCAGAGAGTACTGTAAGACTGTCAGCCCCAAACAGAGAGAAGTGTGTCCCGCTCATAGGGATGGGGAGAAGAAGGCAAGGGACATTAGGGCAGGAGATCCCAGTAAGCATCTG
Source organism: Hydrochoerus hydrochaeris (assembly GCA_004027455.1). NCBI lineage: Eukaryota > Metazoa > Chordata > Mammalia > Rodentia > Hydrochaeridae > Hydrochoerus > Hydrochoerus hydrochaeris. The sequence goes on from PVLA01010752.1 coordinate 27,150, forward strand.
TGGTCAGCGTTCCCTGGCTGTCTTGCACCTCAGTGGGCAGAATCTTTTCCTTAAGTGTCTGGTGTGAATTTTCAGGTGTCTCCAAATGTCCTGGAACCTGCAGAATTCCTTGTCCTATCTTACCTCTTTTTTTGTGCTTGCCTACAACAGCTTGGGTACTGAGCTGAGTTCCCGGCAGAGAACAGTGCCGCTACTGCTGGCAGGCAGGCTGGGGGTTGGGGATTCGTGTCCGATTCAAGCCTTACACGTCCCGCCCTTCTAAAATTGGGTCAGGGTCTCACTGAGTGGGTACATGGCCACGGTGGGCTTAAATTTATAATCCTCTTGCCTCAGCCTTCCAGAGTGCTGGGATTACAGGTGTGAGCCACCACACCCTGCTGCATATTTTTCTTTACATAAAACTGTTTAAAAAGAAACTGGCTTTCACCGTTTTATTTCCTTTTTAATTTTTTGGCAGTGCTGGGGATTGGACCCAGAGCCCTGCATGTCCTAGGCAGACACTGCACAGTTTCCCTCTTGTGGTCCTGGCCTGGCTTTTTTTAGCTAAGCATGTCGCATTTTATTGTGTGTGTTTTATACTGACAAGTTTTGGAATATCTTTACAAAGAAAGTCACATTTTGCCAATCTTGAATTGTTTGATCTTTAAAAATGAAATTTAAACTGATTGATCTCTGAACCTTGAAATGTCTTGATAGTTACTTTCCAGTAAGCATTTGGATCGCTTTTATTTTCTGCTTTTTAGGTGTATTTTGAGGAAATAGATTAAATTTAGTCAACCTTTTGAAATGGCTGAATTTAGAATCAAACCAAACTCTGCAAATACAACATCTGCAGAGTTTACTGCAGTGTGCAGTTCCTCGCTGGGTTGGCAGACTTTCTTTCTTAGCCTGAGGAGGGAGCAGTAGAGCCCTCTTTTGGAGCATTACAGGTACTGCAGCTGGCATCCTTAGAAATTAGGAGGGATGGGGCCAGGGATTTAGCTCAGCGGCATAAAATGCCTGCCTTGTAAGCATGTGGTCGAGAGTTCGATCTCCAGTACAAAAAAAACTCGAAGCAAGTGGACAGCCTTTTAAATGTTTACAGTAGTAATATGAGGCGGGGTGTGGTGGCGCATGCCTGTAATCCCAGTACTTGGGAGGCTGAGGCAGGAGGATTGTTGCAAGTTTGAGATCAGCCTGGACTATAAAGTGAGCTCAAGCCCAGCCTGAGCTGCATGGTGAGACCCTGTCTCAAAAAGACAAAGACGAAAAATAATAATATGACTATATTACAAGAAATTTGAAAATAAAAAATCACCACCAGCAAAAATTCGACTAGCAGTATAAGCGTTCATAGTAAATACATTGTCAGAAATTTCATTTGCCATTAGTAGTAGCCAGGTGTGGTACTGCACGACTGTAAACCCACCACTCTGAAAGGCTGAGGCAGAAAGAGCATAAGGTTGAGCCCAATCTGGGCAACTTTGCAATTTAACAAGACCCTTGCTCTACCATATCCAGTTTCAATTTGTGGAATTTGTTTCGTGGTGGTGTTGAAACGAAGGCCTCGTTTACGCTAAGCATGCGGCATGGAGCCACCTCTCCCATTCTCCTGTTTTTCTTCTTTCTAGATTCCTAAGGCTGAAACTGAGCTAAAAGAAAAAAAAAAATAGCACTTTTCGTCCTGTTTCTTTCCCTGTAGCCACGCTAGGCCGAGTTCTGTACTCGGGCCGTAGCTTCAGTGCCTGGTGGGCTCACACAGCGCAGCTGTTGGCGGGAAACATGCGGAAGTTGCAGTTGTGCTGTGGTCATGTGCAGGCCCATGTCGAAGCACAGTAGCATACCAGGAGCCTTCTGCCAGTATAGTTGTATGCACCTGTTCTGTGTGTACAGAACTAGGACAGTGAGAGTACAGGACGTAAGGGAGGCGTCTCTGAGGAGGTCCCGTGAACCAGGAACGGAGCGAGGTGGCCTGCGTGGGTCCATCTTTCCACGCTGTGACTCTGCTATACACCTGCAGTCAGGATGCCCCGGTCCCCGGGCCATAATTGCACCGTGGCTGCAGGCTGAGCCCAGGGCTTTCTCTACGTACCTCTGCGTTCTCCGCATGCCTCGTTTGACGAGCTCTGACGAGAGTTCGCCAGCAGATGGCAGCAAAGTTCATGATGCCCATGGTCTCTGCCAGTTTAGTGGTAAAAATTTTTTTTTCTTTTATTTTATTTTAAAAAGAACAAAACCAAATGAGAAATAAAACAAAACGGGGTCATTCAAAACAAAAGGATGGGCATATTATATGGTTAAAACCACAGTACAGGGTGATCTGCAATGGTTACTACGTTGTCTCTTGTTATCCTCAATAGAATTGTCTGTATCATCAGGCATAGTAAAATTGAACATAGCAGTACAGAACAATATCAATAAGAACAAAACATTGGAGACATTATAGGACTTCAAAGACAGGTAATGGTCAAACCAGAATGAGTATACTAGTGAATCTTGTCATGTTCAGAGTAGTCGCCTCTACTCTCCGACTTGATCCTATCAAACATAACAGATTCGAATAAAATCAGTCAAGGCAAGACAGTGATCAAACAAACCAGATTCAAATAGGATCAGTCATAATAGGACAGTGTAAGTAATACAGGACTTCAGATTAAGTTAATAGGAAATTAAGGATGGTTACCATACTATATCCTGCTATTTTTGGAATAGCTCTCTGTGGCCTCAAATCTAGTACAAGTAGACAGACTGGAACGGAATATAACCAGACTAAACCAAGCAATGAGAACAATGGATTTTAAATCATGATACACTATTAACAATGTCCTCTGCCTTCCTTTTTTAGACAGTTCCTCCCCTTTCACTTTCACAGGGTGCATTGTACATTCTCGATCCCACTAACTCCTTTAGTTTTTAGATTAGGGAGGCAACCTGCTATTTACTTAAGTGGTTCTGAGCCTTTTTACTGAGCTTGATCTTAAGTTGTATTCCTTTACCTATAAAAGCCTCAAGGTTTTCCTTCCTTATAGCTGAGTAGTTCTCCACTGCACAAAAATGTCATGTCTTTCCAACCTATCTGCAGGTGCTAGACGAGTTGTCCCTATTTCTCTCTGGTTCCCTGTCACATAGAGAGCATTATCTTATCTTTGACTTTCAGTCCATAATCTTCTTAGGTTGATTATATTTCCTGTACAGAGCATCTTGATGGACCCTATCCCCTGATCTACTCTGCCTGTGTTTCTGTTAGTGTATCAGGGCCATCTATGTTAGTATAATCAACCTTCTCTGCCTAATCTCTGCTATGCTATTTTTCTGTCGTCGTTTGTCTACTTTTCCCCTTCATTCCAATGTCTGCCCCATTCAGTGAGCCTCCTCTGTCACTGTTCCTGAAACCCTTGTGGTTTTTTTTTCTCTCTCTCTCTAGAATGTCCTTCAGTATTTTTTGTAGGGTTGGATTGGTGGTCACAGACTCACCCAGTTTCTCCTTGTCATGGAAGCATCTTGTTTCTCCATTAATTTTGAGAGATAGTTTTGCAGGGTACATCAATCTGGGTTAGAGGTTATTTTCTTTGAGGGCTTGAAATACTTCGCTCCAAGCTCTTCTTGATTTAATGGTTTGTGTTGAGAAGTCTGTCATGATTTTGATGAGTTTTCCTTTATAGGTGATCTGTTTCTTTTCTCTGACAGTTTTTAATATTCTGTTCTTGTGTTGAATTTCTGGGATCTTGATTATGTCTGGGTGTAGATCTGTTTTGGTTGTAGTTGGCTGGAGTTCTGTATGCCTCATATATCTGAATATCATTTCTTCTTCCTATGCTTGGGAAGTTTTCCTTAATTATTTTTGTGAATAGCCTTTGTATTTCATTTGTGTTTACCCCTGCTTCTTCACACACATTTTTTATTCTTAAGTTATAGATCCTCTTCTAGCCTGTGTTACTTTCTGGTTCCTTGTTATTTTTAAGAGATCTTGCCTTTCACAATCACACATTGCAAACCTGTCTTCAAGTTTTGATAGTCTATCTTTAGTTTCTTTCGAGCAGTTTTGCCAGTTTTCAATGGAGTTTTAATTTCCTGGTAATCTCTTTGAATCTGTTTTATATATTCTAGATTTTTTTATATTCTTCATCAAAGGTTTCCCTCCTTTTTCTGTGCTCCTCCCTTCTTCCATTTGTGTCTTCTTGAGAGGTGCTTAGCATTTCTTTTATTGCTCTTCTGATAGCTTGCTTTACTTGTATTAGTATTTCTGTTTTGAGTTCTTCTATAATATCACAGAGATATTTATTTATGTCAGTTGATGCTGCTTTCAATACTGCAAGTATTCTGCCCTCGATCTCTTTTGTGTTTACCTCTCCTGGACCCAAATTGTTTGGTTTGGCAGCTGGGACTTTTGTTTCTTTCTCTTCTCATGTTTCTGGTTTCTTCCAGACAAGTGTATAGTAGAGATCCCATACGCCTTCTGTATTGGTTATGATTACTCTGAAGCATGCTGGCTAGGGATTGCTGCCCTCCAGTTTGTTGTTGATGACTAAGGTACAAGCAGGGGTGGTGCAGGCTGGCCTCTCCCCTCCAAGCCAGTCAACCACGGGGTGGGGGGGGGGGTCTTTACTATGTTAGTGTGTGTTGTGTGGACGGAACCCTTTCTGGACAGCTTCAGAGGCAACTTCATCCTTTGCTATTCACGCCAATCTGCTATTCCCAAGCCATTCCCACCAATCTGCTCTGTGCCAGGAGTGGCCAGCTGAAGCTGCTGCCTTTCTGGGTTCAGGCCTGTCCTGCCCAGTTGCAAAATGTCACCCAGCCGGTCACCCCCTCCCATGGGAGAACCAAGTTCCAAGCACTCACTGCTGGCCAGTGCAGATCACACTGGCTCTGTTCTCCATTGCGATGCAGCCTCCTGCCGAGGTCCTCAGGCTCACCAACCCCCCAGCTTCAGTGCAACCACGAGTCGTCTGACTCCAGGGCGCCTAGCACACCACAGGACCAGCTCTGGTGAGAGCTCGGCTGGCTCCAGCCTTCCATCCACATTTTTCTTTTCTTTTTCCTTAGTTTTTTCCTGGGTCGTGAGGATCCCTCTCCTTTCATCTGGTCTTCTCCATGGTGTTACATTCTAGTGTCTGAGCTGTTTCTCTCAGAGAGGCTCTTTACCCTGCCCCTTATCCATCTGCTATCTTCCCTAGTGGTGAAGCATTTTTACCAGAGTTCCAGACCACCCTTCCTGCTCGAGAGCTTTCTGTATCCCCTCCCTTTGGGCTCAGGCCTGGTCTTGTCCCCAAGGTGACATCCTAGGCTCAGGAGGACGGCCCCCCGATGGCACAGCTGGGGGTGCCTGTCCTCACAGGCTCTGGGGAGTCTCTTCTAAGTCAGATGAGGGTCTGCCTGAGACAGAGGGTGCGGCAGAGGTGCTGTCTGGTCCCACATTTCCTAGCTGGATGCCGTAGTTGTCCCCTTTCTGCCACCACCCAGCTCATTTGCTAGGTCCCAGAGAGCTCGAGATAAAAATTTCTAATCAGCCTAGAAGCTGTTTATCCTCTTGTCCTTCTCTGATAAAGAAGATTGATCTTCTAAGCTTTAGCTTATCCTCTAACCTTTCTCCTTCTTTGTCTTTTTTCCAAATCTTTCACATTTACAAAAGAATTGCAAGTATGGACAGAAGAACGTCCTGGCCTGCACTGGCTCACCACCTGTGCTTTGTTACTCCCTGTAGGTATAGACACATCTGTCTTCTGAGCACCCGGAAGTACTTCAGACTGTTTCCTTGGAACAAGAACTTTGTTGTTTTAGCACAGTACACTAAACTTGGGAGCTTTAGCATTAGTACAAGCTGAGCATCGAGGACCACATGTGTAACACTAGCTTCAGGAGGCTGAAGCAGACAGAGTATCAGTTTGAGGCTCAGTAACAGGATGGCCCTGAGTTCAGTCTCCATTACTGAAAAAGTGAAATCAGTGTAGCACTCTTAGTTCATCGACACTCAGGTTTTTCAGTTGTTTCAGTGATGCCTCTGGATATTTTTTTTATCTTCTTTTTTTTTTTTTTTTTTTGTCTTTTTGAGTCAGGGTCTCACTCTGCAGTTCAGGCTGGCCTTGGGCTCACTTTGTAGCCCAGGCTGGTGTCAAACTTGAAACAATCCACCTGCCTCAGCCTCCCAAGTACTGGGATTACAGGAGTGTGCCACCACCCCCGGCTTTTAATCCCCTTTTCTAAGGTCCAGTCCCAGGCCCATACTTTGCATTTAGGCAGTGTCCTATCATTGACGTCTCTTTAATCTGAGAAGGTTCTTTAGCCTTTGTCTTTTACTCCATGATAGGTTTGAAGAATTTAAGTCAGTTATTTTGTAGACTGTTTCTCCTGCAGGGTTTGTCTGATGTTTTCTCCATAGACTCAGGTGGTATCTTGGGGCATGGTACCGTGGAATTGATGTGTCCTTCTCAGTGTTATATTCAGAACCACAAAGCATTATTTTTTCCACTACAAGTGGCATTGAGCCTCTAAGCTAGTAGTGGCAAACTTGTGGGACACACACTGTTTTTCTTTTAAGACAAAAAATGTGGATGTATGAGTTGTTTTTTGTAAACACAAACTCAGTGTTGAGGTTGAATTGCAGCGTTAGCACTTTGCCATAAATACTTAGGTTTGGGGTTGCCGTCCCTGCTCTCAGCAGCCCACATTAGAACCATTCTTGTGGCCATGTGAACGCTGACCAGAGTGCTTCCACGTGGTGCTCCCTGGGAAGTAGTACCCTTCCAATGATTGCCAGTGTTCAGTCTGGCCCCAGTGGCATGCGCCTGAGTCGCCTCCCACTTTTCTCCCTCTCCTACAGCACCACTACCTGAGACTCTGCTTCCTGCCAGGAATCGTGTTTCCTCTGTCTCTGCTGTCATATTCTCTAGCCAGACTCTCTGAACTAATGATTATTTCTGTCATACAGTCAGCAAATTTTTAGTGTTTTCTTGGTTTTGAGTTAAGCACCTTCACGTTTTGGCAAGATCAGGTTTCCTGGAAGTGGTCTTAGACAGGAGAGTGTTAGGGCTGAACATGGGGCGTTACCGGGGCAGCTGGATTCAGGCGCAGGTTCTGTCTGTCCTAGGTCAAGGTCTTCCAGGGTGCAGCTTGAGAGGAGTTAAAACCTGCATTCACTGCACATCAGTTACCTGTGTTCTCTCAGAATTCTCCTTGAAAGCAGCTCAAGGAAATAGGTGCCATTTTTATTACACTATCGAGAATGTGCAGGTTTAAAAAGTTAAAGCACTATGATTAGAAATTACCAAGACTCAGACTTTCATCTTTCCAACTCCAGAGGCTGTGATCTCCTTTTCCTTGTGTATGTATTACAGCAGCTATCACTGAGGGGGTGTCAATGTATATATCATATTTTAGTCATTTTTGATCCCTTTGGCCTGATTCCCTTCTAAGGAAGACAGACACAAAAAGTTAAATATTGCCTGGCTTCTCTTGTATGAGAAACCCAAAATGTAAATAATAAATTAAAGGAGAGATAGTTGAAAGCAAGAAAACTTATTTTTTGTAAGCAGGTTCTCTGAGATGACTGTAAGCCTTCACAGATTGAAATGCAGATGGTAACATTGGAGGTAATTTCCAGCTGCAGCTGTCCAGCTTTTGAGGTGTCTTGGATAATCCCCAACTGTAAGCTCCAATTGCCTGGGATGACCTTTATTTACACCTGTTTTTAGACAAAATTATTAGTTGTGCTGACATCACTTTAAAAAGTGTTACGGGTTGACCAGGAGATGGTGTGCACGTGCAGGCCCAGCTACTTAAGAGGCAGGCAGGAGGATTGCTGAAGTCCAGGAGTACAAAGCTAGCCCGGGCAACATGGTACGACCTGGCCTCTTAAAGTTAAAAAAAGAAAGAAGGTAGTTTGGGTGGTCCCCTACTCAGACTCCTTCTGTGTTCTCTTCAGGTTAACCCAGCGACTATTGTTTTTTTTACTGAGAACTAATAGAGATTGGTCTGTTTTTATCACCACTCTCTTTGCCCTTACCCCAATTCATACATTTCTGGTTAACGTTAGCTGTATAAAAGTACATGGACCTAACTAATTTATAGGCTTTGTGAATTTTTTGAGACTGAGTTTCACTGTGTAGCCTGAGCTGGTCTTGAACTCCTGGGCTCAGGTGACCACCCTGTGGGCATGAACCCGGCACCCAGCTTGTTGGTTTAACTTAGTTGTTAGTTAGCAGGACCTTGCCATCCTTCCTGTGAGAACATTTAAGGTCACTGGTACTTTATCCCAGCAGATTTCAGTAGCTGAAATAAAACTCGAATGTCAGATTCTCTTGGAATGGAGCGCACACCTGTACCTCTGTGCTTAGCGGAATGCTCTCTGGGAGTGCAGACACAGCCAGAGTCCCACCAGCTTCTGTAACTTGTGTTCTCTTTGTTTCGCAGTGCATGATCTAATTTTCTGGCGAGATGTGAAGAAGACTGGGTTTGTCTTTGGTACCACGCTGATTGTGCTGCTGTCCCTGGCAGCTTTCAGTGTCATCAGTGTGGTTTCTTACCTCATCCTGGCTCTGCTTTCTGTCACCATCAGCTTCAGAGTCTACAAGTCTGTCATCCAAGCTGTGCAGAAGTCAGAAGAAGGCCACCCATTCAAGTGAGTTGAAGTATTACAAGCATCGTCACACATTTTAGTGGAAGGATTTGATGATCCTGATTAGGTCTGAAAAAGGGACCCAATTAAAAATAAAGAGTTATAGGGCCTTGGCCCGGTGTGGTGGTGAACACTTGTAATTCTAGCACTTGAGAGACTGAGGCAGCAGTACTGTCATGAATTTGAGGCCATCCTGGGCTACATAGTGAGTTGAAGGCTAGCCTGGACCAAACAATGAGACCCTACCTCAAACAATACGCCCGCTCTCCCCGCCTCAGTCAGGTGTGATGGTGTATTCCTGTAGTCCCAGTACTGAGGAGGCTGAGGTGGGAGGATCACCTTGAATTTGAGCACAGCTTGGAATACATAGCTACAACCATATCTCAAAGCATCACCCCCAAATATTTTTTATTCAAAAAATACGTTGGGTGTCATGCTGCTAACTGGAAACACGAATCACCCCTCTGAAGTGTTGCATTCACCCTAACAGATGGCCCAGTTAGGAATCAAGACCTTTCTGACAAAACTAGATGATCACACTTCAGCGCCAGAGAGGCCTGTAGATGTGAACAGGGCAGAGAGCGCAGCACTCTCAGAATGCTTTGAAATCTTGATACTGGGTCTGTGCTCTTGACACCACAACTCAGTGTTTTTCCTCTCAGTTTTATTACAGATTTCCTCTTCATCTCGCGTTTCGCCTGCATAGTCCCAGAGGCAGGTCTTTAATGACATGGGTTGGTCATGCATTTCCAGGCTGTGATTCCTAGCTTTTCAGATTGTGCTGTAGCTTCAACAGATATTTACTTCAAACTTTCCCTCTTGAAATTCTTAGCTCATAAAAGTGTTTTCCTCAAATATTAGCAAATGACAGTTTTTCAAACTTCTCATAAAGCAAGAGACCTTGCTATAATCTGTCAGGACTATGTCAGAAAAGGCTTTGGCTGCACTGCTACTGCTTAAACTCTCTTATAGTAAAATAGAAGGAACAGCTTAAATTATATATGGCATTAAAAATTTATTGAGAATTAGTTTTAATAAATCAGTAGTTGTTGAATGAATGAGTGAAATAAATTTTATCTCAAACTCAGATGTCTTATTGAGATTCTCCCCTTTTTGCATGACACTTGTGGATTCCTGAGATAAGTTTTGTCAAATTGTATTAATTACAATACCTAGTTGTTAAAACTTTTGTATTTAATAATAAATATTTTCTTACTAATTACAAAAAAAAAAAAACATTATTGCTTTCCCATTAAGACTATGGGCTCTGTAATGCAAAAAGAGCTCCACCTTCCCCAAGCCCTTCTTGTCTCGCAGGGAGTCTGGTGGCCAGTGGGCACTCAGGAAGTGCTGAGTAACTGAGCAAGTTACGAGTAATGGTTCCATCCCAATTCTGTAGTGCCTCTGGGAACAGAACCCGACTCTCCCTGTCTTTTGAGGTTTTTACCCCTATCAGTTTTGGTTATCTTTGTCCTTCTTGTTTGACAAATATTTTCAAAGCCTCCTGTGTCATTTGAAGTGCAATGTATAGATGGTATAATCTACAGACATAATTTCAAAATACTTAGGTCAAGCCAGGCATGGTAGCACACGCCTATAATCCCAGCACTCAGGAGGCAGAGGCTGGAGGAAGGATCATTATGAGTTCGAGACCATCCTGGACTACAAAGTGAGCTCAAGGCGAGCCTGAACTGCATAGTGAGGCAGGGGCCTCAAAAAGACAAAAAAAAAAGAAAAAAAATGTGTGTGTGTGTATGTGTGTGTAATAGAGATGTGTGTAATAGAGATGTGATAACACAGAAGGTCATGTATAACAAAGTAATTAATAGGTGTTGCAGTCAGTGTTCAATTGCTTTGAAAAGACTACACCAGAAAAACAAGGGAGTCAGATCCTTGAACCTGCCTGTGTATCATCAGCAATACAGACATGATTTTCCAGAATGATAAATAATTTACATTTTATAAAAACCATGCAGGTTTTACCCAGTGAGGACAGGACATTGCTTTATGGTGCATGACTGTCCCATACTTTGCAGACTTTTGTTTTTAAGGTATTGAGGATCAAACCTAGGCCCTTCTGAGCCCCAGCCCCAGCCCTTTAAATTTTTTCGAGATGGGTCTTGCTAACTTGTTAAGCTGCTCAGGCTGGCTCAGACTTGTGATCTCCCTGCCTGGGGCTTTCGAGTGCTGGTTTAAGATGTATCCCACCGTGCGGGTAGCATTTTTGTCTCTGCTCATTAAACATAACTATTGTTCCCACTCCATGACAGAAGAAAGTGCCCATACAGATTTCTGAAATGTACCCCAAAGGCTGTTTTCATGCTGAAGAGCTGCTGTACTGACAAGTGACTGTCGTTTCTTTCCCTGGAAGAGCCTACTTGGACTTGGACATCACCCTGTCCTCGGAAGCATTCCACAACTATGTGAGTGCTGCCATGGTGCACGTCAACAGAGCCCTGAAGCTCATTATCCGTCTCTTCCTGGTGGAGGATCTGGTGGACTCTCTGAAGGTTAGTCATTGCTGCCTCTTGGTGGTGAGGCTTAGGAAAGTCAAGAATTAGTTCAGAGGAAAAACAGTGCATAAGGATTTACCAGACAGAAGGGAATGTGCATTTCTCTCCATCAACCTGTAAACCTGGAGGCGTAGGAGTCACTAGAGAAAGCTGCCATTTCCTGTGGAGAGCAAACATCACAACAGTAACACCAGACCTAAGTGCAGTTCACTGGGGACCTAAGAATTCTCTCACACACCCTCACATGTACGGTGTAGGTAGAGGAACTTTCATTCTGAAATGATCTGTGTCACACATCACTACTGTATGCAGATTGAGCTAGAGGAAATTGTATCAGCCTGAATTTTCACTGTGGCTGTTCCTGCTTAACCTTCTGATCTTGGCTTCCGCAGCTGGCTGTGTTCATGTGGCTGATGACCTACGTCGGTGCTGTGTTTAATGGAATCACCCTTCTGATTCTTGGTAAGGTGGAGCAGAAGGTGTCTCTGCCCCTTGAAGTAGAAACTTGTAAAGAGGATGCCCGGCATGGCTGTACTCATTCTTCGTGGCCCAGCTTTTAATAGCCACAGAGACTGAACCTAGGTATTTGAACAACTAGCATTTGTGATCACAGTTGTATTAAATGGCCTCACTTATAAAGAAATTTCAAAGCAGATGGTAATAGCCAGGCAAGATGGCACATACCTGTAATCCTAGCACTCGAGAGGCTAAGGCAGAAGGATCGTTGCAAGTTCGAGACCAGCCTGAGCTAAAAGTGAGCTCAAGGCCAGCCTGAACTGCATAGCGAGACATTGTCTCAGAAAAAAAAAAAAAAAAGGTGATAGTAAAGGAGAGTTACCTAGATTGTTTAAATACGAGGATATTACTTATAGAGCCCCATAATTTGAAAATTGTTATCTGTGGTACAAAAAAAGCATCCTAGTTTCAGAGAGGTAGGTTTGTGTGGTTATTACGACAGTACTATTGATCAGCTTTCTTTTCTAACTGTCCTTAGCTGGGAGCTCTAGCCAGGCTTTATTTTGAGGAAGATCTTGCTTCCATATAGTGCCTAATGAAGCGTGTGTGCATTTCTTTGAGTGCTGAGACTCTGACTAACTCACATTTCTACTTGTCCCATCGTTCTTACAGGCGAGCTGCTAGTTTTCAGCGTCCCAATTGTCTATGAGAAGTACAAGGTAGGCATCTGTTCCATATCACATTTGCTGGCTTAGATGCATGGCTAGTTTCAGTTCATTATAAGCGCTTATTAAAAAAACTGGTCACTCCCAGCACTCGGGAGACTGAGGCAGGAGGATCGTTGAGAGTTCGAGACCAGCCTGGGCTACAAAGTGAGCTCAAGGCCAGCCTGAGCTGCATAGTAAGACCCTGTCTCAAAAAGAAAAAAAAAAAAACAAAAAAAAACTGGTCACAGTGGTTTCCTCTAGCAAAAGAAGCTATACACCTAGAAGATATATGGGTAGGAAAGTAAATCTCTGTATTTCTGTGCCTTTTGACTTTTTATCATGATTACATTAGTACAAAAGAAAATGAATTTAAACAATGAATAAAAGCAGAGTGTCTAAAAAGAAATACAAACCATCAGCTGTTACAGGGATTAGTATAAAATGTTTGCACTGTGAAAGGACATGTGCAGAGATGCTAGATGTTGTGAAGTCATTCTTTGGATTATGCTGTTCATCAGCAGACATTTTGGCTTTATTAAATGAATTAATCTTACTCGGGAACCATACCACATTTGTGAGTACAGAAAATACACAAGTTCTAGTGCTCAGGAAATTTACACTCCCAGTGTGTCTAAAGGAAATAACCTACCAAGTTACCCTTGTCTCTGTGAAAGGTGAGTGTTTGTTTCACGTCAGCAAGTTACAGTGTCATTTGAAATCTGAAACCAGAAAGTTTTAAAATATTTTGAAAAATTAGGCAGTATTTTCATTTTTGGAAATATTTTTCAGTGGCTACACCAGACCAAAAAAAAAAAAAAAAAAATGATGCTTTCAGGAAAATTGTTAATCTATGTTTTGCCACAACTGAGTCTTTTTCTTTTCTTCCTTCAAAGACCCAGATTGATCACTACATTGGCATTGCCCGGGATCAGACCAAGTCAATTGTGGAAAAGTGAGTATGCTTAGGAGCAACATTTCACGGATGCTTTCCTGGTTGGGTGGGTGGTGTGCACTGCAGGGGAGTGAACCCAGGCCCGCCCTGGAGCTGTGTCCTCAACCCTTTTTTTTATTTTTTGAGACAGGGTCTCATAGTGTAGTTGCCTAGGTTGGGCTCAGACTTATTGGGATCCCAGGCATAGGCCACCGTGCCCAGCTCTTCTAATTATTTTTGGTACTCTGTATGAAATACTGTTGCCAAAAATAGTAATTTTCATCACAAAAAGACTAGATTAATATATTACTAAAAATCATCTTAGCTGCTTCTTAAAAAAACATCCTCTGTACCTTAGATTAAAATGGACCAGTGAAATTAGGACCATTCTGACCTTTAAATGTTCTTAGTTATCTCCCCCTCTCATTTATTCACGTACAGCCATGCAAAGTCCAACTCTTCCCTCTCTCAGTAAATAAAGACAGGCTTAAAGCTAACTCTTTTCTAAGATAACCTGTTTTCATTTTTTAACCAACAAATACTTAAACCAAGTGATAAAATATTAATAGGCATCTTTGTGAGTCACTGTGTCAAAGAGTCTTTAGTTTAACGTATTCAACACTTTGAATTAAAAAATTAACATTTTTCCATGTTTTCTTCACTTACTTTTAAAAAACAAAGTACCACAAACTGTTAAGCCCCCTTTGTGCTGTTTGAGTGCCTTTCATACCACAAATTTTAGTGCTTTTTCCAGGTTTTTCAAGAAGAAACTGAATAGTCTGGGAATAGCTCAGTGGTAGAGGAATTGCCTAGCATGTGTGAGGCCCTGGCATCCATCCATCAGCACAGCACTGAAAAAGGGGGGAAATAAAAGAAGAAAAAGAAACTGCGTATGTCCAGGCAGGTCTAGCTTGATACACAGCATTCACCTGATTGCTTGCTTTTTAAGATATGGAGGTTAGCACAGATACACACCTGGCTACTATTTATCCATCCATACTCAGGAAAGATGGTTGTAGCTCAGTTTTAGACCTGATACCTTCATCACCAGTGCTGTCTGACTTAGGATGTCTGCTATGGGATGTGACATTTGTAGGGTTTGAATGCCCTCTTTGCCAAATGTAAGAACAGCCTTGCTGTTCAGTGACAGAATCTGCAAACTGTTACCAGATCCTTAGTTGTGAGAACCAGAACTCCTGGCTCCTCCAGCCTCCTTTGCCCTGACTGCTGGTTCGCTTTTGGCATTAGTAGGTAGTGACCTGTATCCCCTCTTCCGTGCCTCACAGAGCCAGAGAAACAGGCGCTCACATTGCTGGTGTGCACCATGCCTGGCCCCTTCATTCTTCTCTGGAGCCCCCTCTGAAGGATCTCAGGGTTCCTGGCAGAGAAGAAGGAGCAGGTGCATCAGCCAGGGCAGTGAGAGGAATCTGTGCACCTCTCAGGTTCATGCCAGGCAGACACCAGAAAGCCTGGAGCCCCGACCGCTCTTCACCCATTGCTGTGTTTTGCACATTGCTCCAGTAAATCCAGATTGTCTTCCAGCATCACTGTGAAAATAATGTAGAACAAATGTTTATATTTCCCCTTCTATCTTTTTTTCTCATAGGATCCAAGCAAAACTCCCTGGAATTGCCAAAAAAAAGGCTGAATAAGAAACAGAACTACAACAGTTACTAAAACACCACTTAAATAGTTATAACGTTACTTGTACCATGAAGGAAAATGCTCAGTGTCAGCTTGAGCCTGCATTCCAAGCTTTTTTTTTTTTAATTTGGTGTTTTCTTCCCTCCTTTCTCCTTACCCTCAGTATCAAGCACAAGAAATGTTGGATTGAAAAAAAGACCTGATACCTTAGAGCCCAAAAGAATAAAATGAGAATCAAATTAGTGGACTAAATCATACCTTAATGGTGATGGAGCTTTTACGTAGCATGAAAGAGGAGAAATCAAAGGTGAGAAAATGAATGATAGAACACATCTCTTGGGTCCTTTCATCCAGTTTCCAAGAACTAGTCTTAGGCAGCACCCGTTATAGTTTCACCCTTATTTTTAAGAAATAATTAACTTATGAA
The DNA here is from genome assembly GCA_004027455.1 of Hydrochoerus hydrochaeris. Classification (NCBI taxonomy): domain Eukaryota; kingdom Metazoa; phylum Chordata; class Mammalia; order Rodentia; family Hydrochaeridae; genus Hydrochoerus; species Hydrochoerus hydrochaeris. Next base: position 42,421 of record PVLA01010752.1, read on the forward strand.
GAAACTGTTGGAGGACAGGAGTGGGATTCCTTCCCTTGGATTTTTGGGGCCCCTCTGATCCCATCTTCCTGCCTCACACTGTGAGCAGCTACTCCTAATACTTCTCTTCTTCTAAGGATAACTTCCAACTCTGAGTAACCGATAGGTGATGGTAGTAATTCCTGGGCACCAGAACGCCATCTGAGAAGGAAGAGTGGAAAGAAACTGGGACAGGTACAGAGAGGCCGTGGGCAGGGCCAGGCCAGGCTTGGCTGCCCACCTCCAGGGAGGGGAGGGCTCCACTGGCTGCAAAGCGGGCGTCCCTGTCACCCGTCTCTCGGGTGCCAGTTCCGAGCACTCACTGGAGAACATATTCTGGAATGTGCTTCCCCCTCTCTTCCCTGCCCACCTCACCTTGAGTTTAATAAATATGGTTGTACTTTTATTATGAAATAAATGTCTGTAACTGCTGTACACTGCTGTAAACTTGTTAGAGAAAAAATAATCTGCATGTGTGCTCCCCAGTTATTGTAATACTATCTCATATCTCAGTCTTTGGAGTGGAACATTCTCAAGGTGAACTTACAGAAACACAAAAAAAAGCCTTTTTGTCTTTTCCCTGCCACTTTCTTCTCACATGCTGCATCTTCAGCAATTATTTCCCAGCAGTTTAGCCTGAGGACCAAAGCCGGGCTGGCTTGTTCATTTGTGGTTCCTGTGGCGCTTAGCTGCTCTACGGGTACATGTCATCGGGAGGGTTCTTCCCATTTCCATAAAGTGGCCCGGCACCCCTGCCACAGCCCAGGGCGCTCCTCTGGAGAGTACTGTCCAAGCAGTTTTAGGTGGGGGTGACTGGGCAGGGCCTGATAGTACTGGTGGACTTTGTACATTAATGGACAACAGAGCAAGTCGTGTTGATGCCATGTGGAATGGGACTGGGACTAAGTTTCTTCTCGCCCTTCCACACGGAATCCAAAGCAGTGGAACCCATGGGCGTCCTCAATAGGACCTCGTAGCCCTGCTCATCCAGAAGGAACTGGGATCCGGGACTTGCTAAGCAAAGGCTACAGTACTCAATGGCTCCAAAGTACTGCAGCTCCGTAGAAAGTGGTGGGAAGAATGTTCTTTCCACAGTCTTTGGAAATACTTAGGAATTTAAGTAAGTAAAAGCTACCCTTGCCTTACTCCATTCTCTCAGCTTCATCCCCTTTGGAATTTTTTATTGCTTTTGTGCTAATAGGAAAGTCCCTCCATCAGTACCCTTTGCCCTCCCAGAAGTCTGCGTACTAGGACCTCCTTCAGTACTGGGGCTGCCACACCCTGCTCTTCTCTTTTGTTGCTGCTGTGTTAAGTGGAAAGATCTTTATTCTACGCAGGAGTTTGTTTGTTTGTTTTTCTAAGAAAAACCTATAGACAAATTACTAATGAAATCGTGTGTGCGTGTCTGTGCGTGCAACATAAAAATAACAGTAGCACCCAAGGAGCTTGACTCTTGGTTCCTGTAAAACTGCAAAGTGATGTGGTTAATTTAAAAATAAAGAACACAATGACTGTGGTCTCATTCTCCTAACTTTATTTTTTATACACAGTTTGGATAAAGTAAGACTTGAACAAGGCTTCCACTCCCCCCATCCTCACGTCACTTCGGGGGCTTTAAAGAGCAATTTATATGGATTCCCAGGATTGCAGGATTTCCATAGTATAGAGCACAGCTGTGCAGTTTGGCTTCTGAAAGAAAACAGGACCTCTAGGAGGTGAGCTCAGAAGAAAGCTAAGGATGGAGGGGGCCAGAGGGGCCAGCTTGGGAGGGTTCCTGGCTTGCAACATGAAGCATCGTATGAACCAGAGGCAGCCACAAAACACTAAAACTCAAGTCACCCTGTACACAGCAGATTTCTGCTTCAAAAACTCCACACTGCTCTTGCCCAAAACCAAGGCTGCTGTGACCCAAGCTGGATTTTAAAAATTTATTCAACGTACATCTTAGAAAATTTAGGTTGAAAAAATTTTTAAATGACTGATGCAAACAACTTCACAAACACATACAAATGTTCAAATAATGTCACTAATAACAGTATATAAATATGTATTCAGGGTAACATTTACATATTGGCCATAATAGCAAGCATATCATTAACAAAACAAAAAATGTCATGAAACTTCACCTGTTCGTATCAAAATCCCGAGATGAGGAGGCTCACCTAAAGATGAGGACTGATCCTGGGCCCCTAACCAAGGCCACAGTCACAGCCATGACCTGGCTGCACCGCCTTGGAAGCACCTTTGGTGGCCTCTTAAGAGTGCCTTGCTGGCTCCCACTCAGTTTCAGTTAAGCCCAAGAATTCAAACTTCTACCAAGTTCCTAATAGGTTCCTCGGCTGGAGGCCACGCTTTGAAAGCTACTGTAGCTGTGACTTGGTGAGGGCCAGACACCCACTCAACCTGCTTCCTTCACGATTGGGCTTTGCACTGTTTGAGAACAATGTACAAAAAATACTCATTCTAGGTTTGCAAGAAGCAACATGCGTGAGGAGTAAAAGAACAAAATGGCAGTGCCCCGCCTGGTGCCACCCTTAGTGTCTAAATTTCTAATACTGTCATGAAAACCCAGGAACTCCAGACATGCTGGGAGTTCACTTTGCAGCCGGTTCCTGGTGGGTCCCCAGCAAGGAACACATGTCTTGCGGGGCAGGCGCTAGCCAGGGACTGCTGGGCCAGCTCTGCTGAGGCCCACGGCCAAGAGAGCTGCTCCACAAAACCTGGGAGTCAGGAGCTTTGCTGTGGTGGCCTGCAGCGCCCAGTGCAGGCCACCCCTTAGTGGACCTGACTGAAGACATTGTAACACCAGAAATGGGGGGCAGTGTGGCATAGTGCAAAGAACACGGACTGGGAGTTAAGATTTCTATTCTAGCTCTTGTACTATTGCTACCTGCCTGTGTGGTAATTTCAGTTTCGGGGGTTTAGGGGTGCTCCCTGTCCCTGAAATGGGTGGGGTGGTGCTAGTGATCTCCAGGGTTCCGTCCAATTTTACTACCTTGAGTTATATAAAAACACTATAAAACCTGTGGTATAAAATGCAATTCCCAATCGGAAGTCAAGGGGACTGGGCCTGAGGCACTTGAACCTTGGGCTCTGGCCTGGGGCGGTGTGACTGCGCTGCCTTCCATTCTCTCATGCACCCTACAGCCAGGAGGCCGCTGCCCCTGGCCCCCACACCCTGACTTTAAGACAGGGCACTGCCCCCACAAGGCTTCCCTAAACCGGGGCCCAGAGGCGAGGGGCGGCTGGGGCAGGGGACGTTTAGTGTCCTCCCACCCCTGCTCTGGCCTGGGGCCTGCACTGCTTAGGTCCCTCCTCCACCCCCTCACAGCTTATCTCTGATATAGGCGTAATAAATAAGACATTTGCACGTTGAGGGTGATCGGGTCAGTTTTCTCCCGCCCCTCCCCCTTCATATAAAAGCATTAAATACAGTTTCAAAATAAAATACAAAGAGCAAAAAAAAGGGCCTGATCTCTCGGGGCCGCCTGTTCTCCACGGGAGAATGAATCTACACATCCCTCTCGGACCTGCCTGGGAGGTCGCGGGGCCCCCTCCCCACCCCAAGGGACCTGGCGGGCAGCAGGCCCCAGGGCTGAATCGGGTGACTCGTCCACCGAGGACAAAGGGGCAGTGGGAGGGGCGGACTATAGGCCAACCGCCGGGACCGCCTGTGCCCCAGCTCGGATGGACCTGGCGCCGGGTCGAGCGCGCCAGATTCAGTTTAGGGGCAAATGGAGTCCCTGGGGCAAGAGAGGAGCCAAAGAAAAAAGTGCTAAACCCTTTACCCGGTTCGGACGGATGGGCGGGCGGGGCCCCAACCCGAGGGGCGGAGCCGCTGGGACCTGGCGCAGCTGGCCCAGGCCCCGCCCCCGGGCCCCGCCCCCCGCCGTGGGCCCCGAGCGCGACCTGGGCCTCCGAGAGGCCGAGATGACAGAGGGCAGGGCAGCTGCGCCCCGAGCCAGGAGCCGCGCCTGCTGATGTGCAAGGCCACCGAGCTGGGCCCCCGGCCAGGACGAGGAGCCAGCGCGTCCCTCCTGCCCTCCCCGCGTCCCCTTTCGGCCGCAATACTGACAGCACCCCCTTCCCGTCCTGGCAGAGCAGCGCGCAGGTCCGCGGCCCGGGCTGGAGGCGCCCGGTGCGCACGCAGGAAGCCGCCTGAGGCCGCGGCTGGTGGGAAAGCGTGAGGCCCTGCACGGGGAGGGCCGGGGGCTCCGCACCCGGGGCGCCGCCCAAAGGGCACCTCCAAGCTCAGACACCTAAGTAGCACGACCCAGTCCCCAAGGCCCGCCCGGCCCGGCCAGCGGGGGGCGCGGCAACGGCGGAGAGCGCGCCCCGCCCGGCTCACTCCGCTCCCGCTTGGCCAGCTCGACTCCGCCCGCTCCGGCCTGAGTCGGCTACGCCCGGCACACGGCGCCCTGTTTGAGGTCCGCACCGCCGTCGCGCGGCGCCGGGGCGGGCGGCCCGAAGCCCTCGTGGCCGTAGCAGCGCAGCGCCGCCTCCTCATAGGCCTCCAGGATGGTCTGGCGCTCCTCGGGCGTGAAGTCCATGGAGAAGGGGTGCACCTGCAGGATGTGCCGCTTGATGGTGCTCACCTTGAGCGTGGCCAGCGCGCCCCCGCACACCATGCACACCAGGCCGCGCCGGCTGCCGTCGTAGTCCATCAGGTACTCGCCCCGCCAGCGCGGCTGGTAATTCCGCCGCTGCTCCCGGCTGCGGGGCGGGGGCGGGGGCGGCGGAGGTGGCAGCGGCGGGAAGGCCAGCCCCACGGGCTCCGGGCCGTCCTCTTCTTCCTCGTCCTCCTCGGTGGGCCGCTCCAACGGAGCTCCAGGGGACAGCAGGACGTCGCCTGAGGGGGACAAAGAGCTGCACTGAAGCCTGGCAGGGAGTGGCAGGGCCCAGGCCTCATCGTTCCGGGGTGCCCTTCCCCCGGGCCAAGCCCCCCCACCCCGCTCCGGCTCACCCCACCATGCCTCCTCCGGCTCCTCCGCCTCTGCCCCTTCCCCGGACTCGGAGCCCGCGGCAGCTCGGGGATTGGCGGGACCCTGGGGGGACTCGGGGCCGGGCAGCCTCAGGGCCAGCAGTGGGGTGCCCTTCTTGCTCCACTCCTGGAAAGGCCCGCCGCGGCGCGAGGTGCCCGGGTGGCGCCGGCGGACGTGCCGCTCGACAGCGCTGGTCTCGAGCGAGGCCAGCGCGCCCCCGCACACCATGCACACCAGGCCGCGGCGGCCGCCGTCCAGCTCCAGCAGGTACTCCAGCCGCCAGCGCTCCCGGCCCTGGGGCGGCCGGCCCGGGTCCCCTGCCCGCGCGCCCGCGCCCCCGGCCGGCTCCTCCTCTGCAGGCCCAGGCCTCTCAGGCACCCCGCCAGCCTCTTCCTTTACGTCTGGGGGGCTGAAATCCCCAGAGGAGGGGGCTCCAGTAGCGGGGGCCGAGTCCCGGCTCTTTCTGGTCAGGTCCTGGGGGACGAGGTCATCGTCTGTTGGGGAAGGGGTGAGGGAGAGGGTCTCAGCCTGCAGGCTGTGTCGCCCTTACCCACGCAGCGGGGGAGCCATCCCTGTTCCTCACCCCAGCCCCAAACTAGAAGCCCTGGCCAGAGTGGGGGTGTGCAGGGGAGAGCGCCGCGCCCCGGGTGGCCTCAGAAGGCTGGGTAGGGATTGGTCGGCCTTCAGCCCTTGATCAGGAGTCCCTGCCTCCCAGTTTTTGCCCTAGACCTGATGTCGCTGCCCTGATGTGAGGGAGTCAGCCCTGGGACAGCCTCGCACCTGCTGGGGGCTGGGTGAGCTCAGACAGCGCCTCAGGCTCACCACCCCAGGCTTGTAGCAGGGCACTGCGCTGGGGGCCGCTGAGCCCCAGGGAGCTGGGGTGCACCTCCAGCACGTGGGCGCGGATGTCGTCCAGGTGCAGGCTGGGCAGTGCGCGGCCACAAGCCATGCACACCAGCCGGTTCCCCCGTGGGTCATAGTCCATGAGACACTCGGCCCGGAACCAGGTCTGCAGGGACTCCTTCAGCCTCCGCTCCAGCCGCCGGGCCCCCAGCCCCCTGCTGCCCCCGGCCCTCCGGGAGGCGGAGAGACGCCGGCGCCGGGATGCCACTGGGCCCCCTCGCCGCTGGCGCTGGCAGCCCCCACCAGCTGAGGCTTTGCCTGAAAGGGTTGGAGGGAAGCAACTGAGAGGCTGACCCTGTGGGGAGTCCCCACAGCCCCTCACTCACCTGCTCCAACTGAGGTCCCATACCTAACCTTTGCTCTTCTCTTCCTCCCTTCATGTCTCCACTCCACCTCCCTAATCCTCCTGCATCCCTGCTCGAAGCCCCACCCAACCTCCCCAGACCCAAATTCTGGCCCTTCCCTGGGCTTTGAGGGCTGCACCCTCTTGTTCCCAGCATATCCCCTCTGATCCTCAACCTCTAGTCCCTTCCATCCATGTAAAACCACAGAATGTCAAAGATGCCATGGACACTGGACACACACACACACACCACACACACACCTCTCTCTCTCTCTCTCTCTCTCTCTCTCTCTCTCTCTCTCTCTCTCCAGGGCAATGAACAGACCCCACCCAGCGACAGGCCAGCAACTTGCTGCAGAAACTCAGACAGCGGGCAGAGAAACTGCCTACTTTGGCCCCATCACACCCAGGTCCCTGCCTCTCCACACCCTGCATTACCTGGGCCCTTGGGTGGGCAAGCTTGGAGGCTGGCCACCTCCTCTTCCTCTTCCTCTTCCTCCTCCTCCTCCTCCTCCTCCGGCCCCTGGACCCCCAGGCCCTCAGCCTCGCCACAGGCCCCCAAACCCAGGTGGGCATCCCAGCTGTTGCTGATGACTTCTTTCTCCCGGGGACTCCAATGCAGGGAGTAAGGGTGCTTCTGGCGGATGTGCCGCTTGATGGTGCTGAGCTTGAGGGTGGCCAGGGAGCTGCCGCACACCATGCACACCATGCCGTGCCGGGCAGGGTTGAAGTCCATCAAGTACTCCAGCCGCCAATGGTCGTGGTAGTAGCGTCGGTGGTCGCGGCCAGGGATGCGGCTCTTTCCAGGCCTGGAGGCCCGGGCCTCACAATGGTCTGAGTATTTCCTGCCTGAAGATGCCGGTCCCCTGGCCCTGGAGGGTATGGGGGTACTCCCCCAGGACCCCAAGGCACCCCCTTCCAGCTGAAGATCTTGTCCTGAAGAAGGGGAAAGGGAGACAGCTCTTCAATCTCTGACTTCCAGGCAAAAAAATCCAGGGCTTTCATTTGGAAGGCTAAGAAAGGGAGTGGGGGAGGGGGTGTGCAGGGCAGGGAAGGGATGGCAACAGTAATAAAAGGGATGTGGGAGAAGCAGGGAGTGAAAACACTTTACAAACAGAGGATCAAGAACAAAAGGATGCAGGGCACTGTGCAGACTGTGACTCTTAAAAATAAAACGAGGGCCATGGAGGCAGCCAGCTCTATAAGGTACCCTTTCTGGACAAGCTGCAGGGATAAAGGCAGGAGAGCAGTGGTCTGGGGCGGTTACAGCCAGCTCAGAGCAGGCAGTAGGGTGAGGAACAAAGGGGGCATCTGTCTGTATCCTGCCAGAGGGCCCCACCCAAAGGTCTCCCTTTCCCAATAATACCTCAAATACAGCCTCCTGAGAGCCCCATTTCAGGGAAGGATTGTGTACTGTCAGTTCCCTAAACAGGGATCCCCAAGACAAAGCTGACATGCCTCCAAGGAAAGCAGCTGCTGAGATTTGGACTCCCCAGAGTCTAGGAGGGCCAGTGACCCTGAGAAGGGTCAGGCAGGAGGACCACCAGAGTGGCCACTGAAGACACTGCGGCAGGAAGCGGCCACCACCCTCTGAAGCCCATTAAGTCTTTCTGGGGATGTATTTTTTTTTTGTCCTGGAAAGAGGCCAGCCACTGCCCAGCAATCACAAGGGCGTGTACTGGAGGGGCCCTGCAAACCCAGGGTCGCTCTTTTGTCAAAGGGACACCCAGAGCAGTCCCACATCCTCTCTTCAGTTCTGAACGTCTTTTATTTAGAAAATGCTCTTCTGGCCAGAGCAAATGGGTAGCTTCTTTTGGATCACTCTCCCAGTGGAGAACCCCAGGGTCAGGCAAACAAAAGACAGGATCAGAGAGGGCTCCTGTCACATTGGAGAGGGGTCTTTCGTTTTTGTTTTAGTTTGCATTTTTCAAATTAGATCCATAGGGAAAAAAACACGGTTTGAGTCCTTGCTTCACCGGAAACTTGCTCTGTGGCCATTCGGAGGTCATTCTGCTCTCCGAGCCTATATGGCTTTGTGTGCCAGGGCACTATATCGCTATCTGGTCTCTAACCATCCTTCCTGCGCCGGAGCCTTGCTATTCTAACGCAGACTAGCCCTTTAAGAACCAAAAAAAAAAAAAAAAAAAGAGGAGGAGCTGAGATTCTTTAAAAACAAAAGGGGATGGAGAGTTTTGGGAGGGGAGCGCAAAAATCGGGGCAGTCTCCCAAGCCCGGTCGCAACCTAAGCGGGTTTTATGGCCTGGACCCTCCCACAGCGGGAGGAAGAAACAGTCTCCTTTCCAGAGCCCACGAGGGCTAGGTGGTCCCGCTACAAATGACAAATTGGGGCCAAAATAAATTCTGAAAAAGGAAGAGACGCCGCGCGGGCAGGAAGGGGTGTCTGCCTTTGTGGGCGAAGCCAGCCCTTATTTAAAACCTGCCCGCGGTGGGGGAAGCGATGGAGGCCCGGGGCGCGAGCCACTCCGAGGGAAAACGCGGGGGAAGAGGTCCCGGCTCCGCCGAGGCCACCGGGCTACAGGGGCCGCGCGACGCGAAGCCGCGGGGTCCCGAACTCGAGCACCGGGGAAAAGCCCCCGAGGGCACACAGGGTGTGGGCGGCCTTTAAGAGACAGCTGGATAAGAAAGACCACCGGGGCGCCTGAAAGAGAAAGGGGCGGGGTGGAGACCGCGGTGCGGGCCCGGCGGGGGCCCTGCGGCCGGGCCCCCAAAGCAGGGCGGCCGCGGGGCCCCTTCCAGGGGAGACGACCCGCCCGAGCCCCGCGGCCCGGCCAACCCCGGGAGCCGGGCGGGGGCCTCCCCCGCCGGCTCTGCAGCCACGATCCGGGCCCGCCAGGTGGCGCCCCGGCCGCCCTGCCCGCGTCCCCCGCTTTGTTCGGCGGCGGAGAGGGGCCCGGAGCCCGGAGCCGCAGCCTCCCCTCCCCCACGCGGCCCCCCGCCCGCCGGCCCCGCTCTTACCGCCGTCGTCGTCCTCGGGCTCCGCGCCGCCGCTCGGCACGGCAGGCGGCAGCCGTCGGCCCCGCGCCGAGGCTCCTGCTGGCCCGGGGCCGCCCCTGCCGCCGCCGCTCCGGCTCCGGTGGTCCCCGCCGGGCTCCATGCGCTGCGCCGCGAAGCGGGGCCCCGGGGCGCGGGGCGGCAGGGCCGGCGGCGGCGCGCGCGAGGCGCTCGGGGCGCGGGGCCTCGGGTGCGGGGCGCATGCACGGGCGGCCGGCCGCACGGACGGCGGGCTGCGCGCTCGGCGGCGCGGGCTGGACCGGGGTGGGGATTCCTGTCTGGGGCCCCTGGGGCTCCTTTCAGGGCTCCTGGGTAAATTTAAAGGGGCCGCGCGCTATTTCCTCCTGCCAGCTCGCGGGGGGCTGGGGGGGAGAGGCGGGCGGCGACGAGTCCGAAGCCCGCGCCCGCTCCGGACGCTGGGCGCGCGGACCTCGCCGCGCTCGCAGGCCTGCGTCGCCGCCTCCGGGGCTCGCGTCTCGGTTCCCGAAGGGTCACCAGGGTGGCGAGGGGCGACCGCGTCCGCTGGGACGCGCTCCCGGCCGGGCTCAGCTCCCAGCCACCGCCCCCTCGGGGCATCCCAGCGCCGGGCGCTCCGCCGCGGCCGGAGGGGGCCGCCCGGTGGGACGGCTGGGTCCCCGCGCACCGCCGCCTCCCCCGCGCACACTCGGCGCGGGCCCCGGGGCGGACGCTACTGGCAGGGGCCCCAGATGGCTGCGGCCCCGCCGGGAGGGTGGAGCCGCCGGGGCGCGCTGGGAGCTGGGCTGCGCCGCGGGCGGGGTGGGCGGGCGAGGCTCCTAGGGTTGGCCAGGGGTGAGGGCGCGGCCGCCGGGCGCGGGCTGCGAGGGGCGCACGCCGGTCAGCGGGGAGCGGGAGCGCCGGGGCCCGGCCCTGCGGGAGGAGATGGCCCCGGGACGGAAGCCGGGGAAGGCCGGGCGCGCGCGGCCGCCACTCGAGCGCCTGCCTCGGCGGGCCTGGGGGTGTCGGGCGAGGCCCTTGGCAGAAACCTAGGCCCCCCGGCCGGCCCCGGTCGGGTGTCGGGCACTGGGGACACTGGTCACCACGACTGGGAAGCGCCGTGCGGACCCTGGCTGCGGACGCTGGGGGCGCCTCCAGGTCCCCAGCTCCCGAGAAAATAAAGGACCCTGAAAGGCTGCCAGGGTTGCGGCAGCCCGGGGTCCTTCCGCGAGGACGGGCTGGCGAAGCAGGTGCTGGCTGTGCCAGTGGTTGGTCGCCCACAACAAAGGCGACTTCTGGAGACCCAAAACACACGAAGCCGGAGAACGTGCGAGGTTTATTATCTGGAGATGGGTTTCGTACCCTTCCCAGGGGAGGTGCCCAGCAATCCGACAAAGTCACCTTGACACATCGCTCTTACCCCTCGATACCTACTGTGCGCGCTATGCTTTTCCACCTGGAGACACACCAGCGACCGAGACTGCTACGCATCCCGTGACTTGTAAAATTAAAAAAAAAAAAAGGAAAGAAACAGTTCCAGGTCTTCGGTTGCCATCCGAAATGTTCAGTTACCTGGCAATGTGCGAGATTTCTCAAATGCCACGAGAGCCCTGTCACTGTAGGTAATACCCCGTCTCTTCAGCTGTCCCCCTGACGACCCGAGACGCATCACTACGGGGAAACTGAGTCTGCCCCACAGCACTGCTTGCTCCACTTCTGGCCCTGCCCTCAGGGGGGAGCTGCGCTTCTTCTCGGCTTTTGGGGGCAGGGGTCCCGGGCTCACAGGGTGCTAGATAGAACCGGGTGGTAGAGGATTGCCAGGCCAGGGACACAAAGAGAAAAGCTAGGCACCTGGCCTCCACGTGTTTCTGTGTGTGGCTCTAATGAGAGGAAACTGGGAGTGCAGTTCCCGGGGTTCAGTCCCTCCTACCATCAAAAACAGTAAAACAAACATTTTTAAGGGGAAAGCAGCCTACTTTAAAGTGAAAGAAGCTTTCCTTTCTCTCTAGGACTAAGGATCCTTGTGCTTTATTTCTGTTTAGTTTCTAATTACAAAAGTAACCGTGACAGTGTAACACTTTGCTGAATCCTCCTGACACTCTACGTAGATAAAAAGGTAATTCCATTTGTTACCAAAGGAAAGGTTCCAAGGCACCTGGAGTCATTTTTAGCAACCTCCCGCCTCGCCTCCCCCACACCCTGCACACCTCCGGGAGGGCCCCAGGCTCCACAGCTCCCAGAGCTCGGCTCACCACCCACGGTTTGGTGCTCAGCCAGCCTCAGGAAGGCAGCTGGGCTGGTCAGAGAAAGACGGACTCCCAGACAAGAACCTCACCCCAGCCTAGCCGGAAGTGACGGTGCACATCGCTAGTCCTAGCTTTCGGGAGGCTGAGGCAGGAGTATTTTGAGTTCCAAGCCAGTTTGGGCAATTTAGCCAGAACTTGTCTCAAAATAAAACCTTACAAAAGGCAGGAGGTGTGACTCAGTGGTAGAGCCCATGTTGGAGCTTTGTTCCATGCCTGGTAACGCGCGCGCATCAGTCACTCCCAAATTCTTAGCCCTGCATGCAAACAGAGCTGGGACTGTAGCTCAGTGGTACAGTGCTCACAAAGACCTTGAGTTCCCCACCTAGCACTGCTAGGAAGCATCAAAACAACATGGGAGATCCACGCCTGCTCCCCAGGAACTCTCAGGCCACTGGGTAAGTGAGTGGGGCCTGAGCCACCAAACAAGAGCAGTAGGCACTTTTGCCTTTGTGGGTGTCCTGTGTTCAAGAGAAATTTTACAAGATTTAACACGTCTTTATGTGAAATTAACACATGGCCTTCGACCCTTAAGTTTAATTATTTTTTTCTGATTGTAAAATAAAACATTTTTGTGTGACAAGGTGTAGTGGCACAAGCCTGTAATCCCAGCTCTCAGGAGCCTGAGGCAGGAGGGTCACTACAAGTGCAAGACCAGCCTAGAATACACAGCAAGACCCTGTCTCAAAAAAATAAAGCATGGTGGCACTGATCCCAACACGGGGTTGTGTAAAGGGAGAAGGAAGCCCAGTAAAAGCCACCCAGCATTGGAAAGCTCCAAAACTTAGGCCTGGTCCTGAATGAGCAGGAGGCATTGTAAGAAGAGAAAGAGAGCAAAGCTTTGCTGGTGAACAGAGGGGGAGCCGGGCAGGGACTAAGCCTTATGCACCACCTCCAGAGCCTCAGTCTATCCTGGAGGAACTGGGGATCCTCAGGAAGCTTAGAAGCGAGGCAGACCTAGAGGCCCTTCGGCACTCACGCCCCAGTGAACCCCTGCACTCAAGAGGGTGGAAGACACACAGTTCCTCCCCAAGGAGCTAGTTGTTTGCCCATTGATTTACATGGGTCTCCCCAGATCACCAAGGCTGGCACCAAAGTGCTGTCTTCCTGCCTCAGGCTCTGGTGGCAGGTACACATTACCCACCTTCTAACCACAACCCCTGTACAGGCTGGTGGTGATCCAAGCTTGAGCTGGAGTCAGAAAGCAGAATCTCCAGTGCAGGCTTGAATGTGATGACCTGAGAAAGGCCTGGCTGGCTCCCAATTGTCTGGGTCAAGAGGGCAAGATGAAAAAAGGAAAACAAAGACTTGGGGGAGGAGAAGAGAAGGAGGTCACAACCTGGAAGCTTTTCAGCCTGTATTAAAGTCAGACCGCCTTTATGACACCTTCCTGTCTGACTATGGCTTAGTACAGTGGCTGGGATTTGCAGCCACTGCGGGCTATAGGGTCTCTGGTCCAGTTTACAGGAGTCAGAGGCCCCCACCCTAGTTCTTTTTGTTTTACCCACAGTGATCCTCCTGCCTCAGCTTCAGCATCCCAAGCTTCCCTCACCCTTCAGCAACATACCACCTTTCAAGGCCCTGATAAACTAAACCAGTAAACAGTAAGTAGTGTGCCCAAAGGAAGCTTGTAAAGGTAAATATGACCACTTCACTGGACCCAGTTTCCTACACACTAGATTCTATAAACTCTGAATGTCATGCAAACATGCTACCATGGAGATACACCCCACCCTAACAGGAAGTCTCTGTGTAGATTGTAGATTAAATCATCCTTTGTAAATTCCCAAAGGAATTGCAAACCTAACCATTATAGCCAAGCATAAGACCAAACTTCGGTCTCCATATGTGTGTGTACTGTGTAGAACTTTAGCCCCAGAAACTTAAATTTGAAAATAAAGCAAATTGGGCATAATGGTCCAGACCTGTAATCCCAGCACTCAGGAAGCTGAGGCAGGAGGATCACCAAATTCAAGGCCAGCCTGGGCTTAACCCTGGGCAAGACCTTGTTAAAAGATATAAAAAGCAAGAAAGAGGAAGAGGGAAGAGAGAAAAGAAAGCAGCCAATAAAATTTACTTTAGAAAAGAAAAAACTGGCCGTCTGTTTCTCCACGTTAACTCCACGGTGTTCAGTGTAGGTGAACGGGACCTAAGGCGACTGAAGAAGCACAGCTTGCAGCTGAGGAAGGAAAGCGGTGACCCTGAGCCTGAATCCAAATCCCTAACACTTAACGACACTTTTTTAAAAAATTAGAAAGCATTTCAAACATCCACAAAAAGATCTATTATATACATACATAGAGACGCTCGTACCTCTCGGCTTTAGCAAATCTAAACATTTTGACATATTTGCTGCATAACATCTTTTAGGAAATAAATGATCACAGATGCTCCCAGCTCCTCGCTCGCCTTCCCAGGCTCCGCCCAGCCCCAGTTTAACCCTTTGTTGCCCAGAAGTCTGCCCCACAGTTCAGACGCATTTGCAGCATGTCCCAAAACGACTCATTTAGAGGGCTTTCTTGGCATTTGGGTTCTGTTCTTGGTTTTTTGAGACAGGGTCTCTTTATGTCATCCAGGTTGGCTTCGAACTTGCTGTGTAGCACAGACTGGCTCACGAACCTCAGTCTCCATGTCCAACTCTCTTCTTGTGTGTGTGTGTGTGTGTGTGTGTGTGTGTGTGTGCGCGCACGCACACGCGCGCGCGCGGGATCAAACTCACGACCTTGCCATTGCAAGGCAGGTGCTTATGCCGCTGAGCTAAATCCCCAGCCCCTTTTTGCCCATTTTTAAAATTGGGGGTTTATGTTTTCCTTCTTGAGTTGTAAAATTCTTTACCCATTGCATACAGGAGACCCACATCACATACACAATTTGTAAGTATTTCCTCCTATTTTGTAGAGTGCCTTTCACTCCCTTGATAGTTTTGTTTTGTTTTGTTTTTGAATGAACAGGGTCTGGTTATGTAGGTAAGATTGACCTTGAACTCACTACATGGCACAGGCTGACCTTGAACTCATGGGTGATCTTCCTGCCTCTGTCTCTTGAGCTCTAGGATTATAGCTGTGCACCACCATACCTGGCTTTCCTCAGCCCTTTAATAGAGATTTTTTTCTCCTAGCCCTCTAAAAAATTTTGTTTTTTTTTAATTTTGAGGGCTGGGGATATAGCTTAGTGGTATAAACGTCTGCCTGGCAAGTGCCAGCTACCAATTTTTTTTTTTTTTTGAGACAGGCTTTCTCTGAGTCCCTAAATTACTCAGGCTATGTTTGAAGTTGTGCTCCTCCCACCTCAGTCTTCCAGAGTGCTGGAATCATGGGTGTGTGCTACCACGATAATAGTGTTCTCTGACACACAGAAGGTTTTAATTTTTTTTTGGTGTTGTTTTGTGTTTTGGTACCAGGGATCAAACTCATGACCTCATGTTTGCCAGGCAGGCGCTTATGCCACTGAGCTAAATCCCCAGCCCCTCTTCTTTTCTTTTGGAGGGGGAGGTTGGAATGCTTTACACATCACATCCCCAGTCTGTCTGTCTGTCTGTCTTTATTTCTCTCTCTCTCTCTCTTTTTAACAACTCAAACTTGTGATTCTCCTGCCTCAGCCTCCCAAAATACTGGGATTAAAAGTGTACCCCACCGTGCCTGGTACCTCCTTTTATTTTTAATTGCATAATATCATTTAACATGAGCTCTACCCTTTTAACACATTTTTAAGTAAGTGTACAGTAGTTTTTGTTGACTGCAGATACAATGTAGTAGGAAAGAGGCTTGGACTAAATTAGTCTTGTTTAACTGAAACTGCACCCATGAAACAGCAGCTCCTCATTTCTCCCTCCCAGGGCCCTAGAAACCACCACTGCACTCTCTGACTTTATAGCTCTGACTTACTGCTCAGTGTGGGGGTACGCATTCGTAACCTCAGCCCTCAGAAGGCTGAGACAGGAAGGTCGCTGTGAGCTCAAGGCCGGCCTGAACTACAAAGTAAGACCCTGTGTCAAAAATAAATAAATCAATAAAAACAAATTTGGCTCTTAGCTATTCTGTGTGAGATCATGCAGAACTCATCTCCCTGTTACTGGCTGGCGTCACTTAATGTCTTGAAGGTCCATTCGTACTGTTGTATATTATAGTTTCTATCTTTCACAAGGCTGAACAGCATTCAGCTCAACTGTCCTCGGTGGGCCCAATCTGAGGCTCCAACAGTGTCACCATGATGTCAGTGTCTGTCTTTCCTCTCTGGGTGGCCTTTGGGACAGGTCTCACCTCATGAGAGATCCCAGTTCCAGGTCTCTCAGCGCAGGGATGGGGAAAACCCGGGCCAACTGTCCGGGGACCACAGTGGACAGAGCACCTACTCCATACCCAGTCCCCGAGCCAGATGCACAGACGGGGGCCCTGAGCGGGGCGAGCAGACGCCTTCCCGCAGGGCTGCAGGCGGGCTGTGCGCCCAGGAGACACTGGATGAAGCCAACAGGGGCAGCAGCACTGATCACAGAGGTGCCCGCTGCTGGTCCCGCAGCGGGAGCTCACACTGCTCTGACCAGTCACAGCGAGACACAAGGGACACGGGGCACACGGCTTGGGCTTGGTCCCCCAGCTCTGTCCCTTGGCCTTGTGGGAAATGACTGGCTCTGAGGGCCATGCCCTGAGCCCTCTCCCTTCATGAGGCCCAGCACAGGAGGCTGCAGTTGGCTGAAACAGGCAAGGTCACCCTGACCCCTGCAAGGCCAATCAGCTCTCCTCTCCCCGCAGGCTTTATTGGGGGTGCAGGTTCACACGCGGCCCCGGATCACCTCAGAAGGTGGCTTGAAGTCACAAAACTCAAGGCCAGCCTTCTGCCAGGGGACAGAAGCAGGGGGACCCAGCTGTGGAAAGGGGAGGAGAAACTGAGAACACAGAAATGAGAGGGAGAGAGACAGAGAATGGAGAACTGTCAGGCACCCGCACCTTCGCTTCCTGCTTCCCATCCCCCAGGCGCCCCCGCTACCCTCCCACCCTGGGCCTGCCTGCCACACTCTCCACTTCCGGTGCTTCCCTCTGCCCTTCTTTGAATTGGCAGCTGACACTGGCAGCAAAAGCACCTGTTATGAAAAAAATTTTTTTTAATTTATAAAGCACCCAGTATGTGCCAATAGTGACCAGGAGATGTGGCCCTCCCCTTCACAGAGCAATGAGTTTGTACAGTTCACTAAGGAAAGAAAGAGAGAGAGAGAGAGAGAGAGAGAGAGAGCCCACAATATAGTCACAAAAATGATGACAGTTTAGGAATAGGCAACTGACAGTTTGAGAAAAAGAGGGGACCGGTACAGAAAGGAGCGGCTTTCCTGACATTCAGGCTCTGCTGTTAAACAGCAAACATTGTTTTGTTTTTGTTTTTTTGGTACCAGGGATCTACCTCACGACCTCACACTTGCAAGGCAGGCGCTTATGCCACAGAGCTAAATCCCCAGCAAACATCAAGTATTATTCACCCATTCCTTGGCATATAAAAATCTGATAATGCCAGGGATAGGGAAGGTACAGGAGCAAGGGGACACACAGCTGGGAGTGTATCAATAACTAGGGCCACAGTAGGAGAGAATTTGATCAATTCTAACTCTCAAGATTCACATAATCTGGCCTAGTGGAGCATGCTTGTAACCCCAGTACTCAGGAGGCTGAGGCAGGAGGATTGCCGCAGATTTGAGCCCACCTTGGATTACATAGTGAGTTCAAGGCCAATCTGAACCACATAGTGAGAGCCTATCACAAAAAAAAAAAGAGAGAGAAAGAAAGAAAGAAAAAAAGAAAAAAAAATCACACAATCTGCCCAGGGATTTAGCTCAGCAGCATAAGCTCTGCCTGGCAAGTGCAAGGTCATGAGTTCAATCCTCAGTACCAAAAAAAAAAAAAAAAAAAAAAAAACAGATCCTGAACTCATCTCCAATACTGGAAGGAAAAAAAAAAAAAACTTGCGGCGCCCTTTTCTGTCCATGCCACGTCCTAGTCCATCCACGCCTTGTGACAATCGCTTCCCCAGGAAAAGGACACCGCATGTGGGAATTGGGTGTGGGGATCTTGGAATGTTTTGTACTGATAATTGTAATTTGTGTAGTTCACATGTGTATGTTTTTATGTAATGCTCAATATGGAGTCAAGGGTGGAGACTCCAGGGGGGTTGCTGGAGGCCCTCTAGATAACCCCTTTGTGAGGA
This sequence comes from Hydrochoerus hydrochaeris, assembly GCA_004027455.1. Lineage (NCBI taxonomy): Eukaryota > Metazoa > Chordata > Mammalia > Rodentia > Hydrochaeridae > Hydrochoerus > Hydrochoerus hydrochaeris. The sequence goes on from PVLA01010752.1 coordinate 60,126, forward strand.
CTGGTTGTGGGGTTTTGCCTTCTGTGAGTAGTGTGAGAGAGTTTATGCGGGAGCTT
>PVLA01010753.1:0-21873 GCA_004027455.1 Hydrochoerus hydrochaeris
CAGGGCATGAAATCCAGTCCCAGACCCTGACCACACATACAGGTTGAATTCCAGCACACGGGGAAACCCTGGAACTTCACATCCAGGCAGTAAGACCATGCCCTGCATCTGAAATCACCAGAGGACACACTGAGTCCCCTCCGGTCAAACTGGGCCATGCCCAGCAAACTCCAAGCAACAAGCAGTTGCCAGCAGTCAGCCTCAGGAGCCAAAAGTGGGCCAGGTGATTTGCAGTACACCAAGGAAGCTTTAAAACATTGCTCAAAACCTGGAAATGAGCATGACTCCAGCCAGAGCTGAGGAATGCCCTGCCACCCTGGGACCTTGGCCTGAGCCCAGTGGATGCCCAGACCCAGGATATCTGCTGGCCCCTCAGGGACACTTCCTACCTCCTGGATCTAATACTGCTGTTGATCTTCAGCTCACATCCTTTTTACCAGCACCTTGGGTTGCAACAGATTAACTGTGCTAGCTTGAAGGGAGATTCAGTAACTGTTTCATCCAAACAGAAGATCTCAGCAGGTTCCAGTCAGTGTGGTGAGTATGCCCCTAAAATAGAGATGTACAGTGGGTACATAGGGTGCACACAGAAAACATCAGGCAGGGTGAGGAGTGTACCAATAAGGACTCCCCCAACTTGGAAATAATCAAAAGAGCATATGAGACACACAGGCACACATCAGAGACACAGTAGGGCCTCATCCGACACAAACACTATAGACAGGGAGATCTGGTGACCTGGAATAACCTGAAGATAAAGTAATAGCAGGAACTAAAAGTTTACCTACATCAATACTACTAGGCTTCTCAGCCCAAGAAGAATACAGGACGTACCCAACAGGCCCTGCAGTGGGAAGTAGGTGACTGGCCCAATCCATTTATTGTGGGATCCAGCAATTGACAAACATCAAACTTACATTAGGATTCCAAGATACACACTACCAACAGTTGACACTAGTGGGATAAAAGGACTAAATATTAACTTGAAAGGGGAAAATGGCAAAATGAAAAAGCAAAATGCAATCCCAAACATCTAGTCCACCAGAAGCAAGTAAAGGAGACACAGTAATAGAGTACTTCAAAAGTAACACACCAGAAATATCTGGAAAGATAGTGAGTGAAATAAAAAAAACAACTCCATGAGGCCATAGAGGAAATCAAATTAGAAGTAATATCTCATGTAAAAACAGAAATAACAACCTTAGTAAAGGAGTTTCTCAGCACAGCTAAAGAAGAAATAGATAAAAAAAAAAGTACAGGAGCCTGGGAAACTGATTAAAACATTGAAAGAACAATATAGAAAACAAGAATAATCCATGAAACAAGCTCAAAGAGACATCCAAAAAGCAAAAAATTCTATTGAAAGGTGGCAAAACCATTTAAATGAGGCTGAGGATAGAATTTCAAACCTTGAGGACAGGATTGCAATTAGCAATCATGAAAGTGTAGAACTTTTAAAAGTAAGAAAGTAGCATGAAATGACAATCCAGCACCTTCAAGATGATGCCAAGAGCAATAATATAAAATTAAAAGGCATCAATGAAGATGCAGGAGTCAATGCAAATGACATAACTAAAATATTCACTGAAGTAATAGCAGAAAAATTCCCAAACATGGGGGGAAAAATCTGATATGCAAATAAGTGAGGCATATAGAATGCCAAACAGTCACAACCAACATAAATGTACATCCAGACATGTAATAGTTAAGATCTCAGACATTCAGCATAAAAACAGAATACTAAAAGCTGTTAGAGGAAAGACACAATTTACCTATCAAGGAAAGCCCATTAGAATCATAATAGACTTTTCAGCACAAACCCTCAAGTCAAGATGGGCTCAGAGTGAACTATTTCAAGCCCTGAAAGAAAACAATTTTCAACCCAGATTGATGTACCCAGCAAAACTTTCATACAAATTTAATGGAGAAACAAGATTCTTCCATGACAAAGAACAACTTAAGAAATCCAGGTCCACCAAACCAACCCTAGAAAGAATATTGAAAGACATACTAATTAGAGATAAAAATGACCACATGCCCAGAACAACAAAAGAAAGAAACCACCAGGTAGGATAAACAATTAAACAAGGGGGAAAAGCAGAAAGCAAGCAACTGGAACATAATATGGCAAAGTCAAGCCAGTACATATCAGTGATATTCATTAATATAAATGGCCTCAATTCACCTATAAAAAGAAATAGGTTGAGAGAATGGATCAAGAAACAGGATCCCACGATATGCTGTATACAAGAAACACATCTGACCCAAAAGGAAAATCATAGATTAAAAGTCAAAGGATGGAAAATATTATTACATGCAAGAGGAACCCAGAAAAAAGCAGGGGTAACTATTCTATTTGCAGACAATGTGAAATTCAAACCTAACGTGATTAAAAGAGATAAAGAAGGTCACCACATACTTATTAGTGGAAAAGTTCAAGAGGAAGAACTAACAATTATAAATATATATGCTCCAAAAACAGGAACACTCAACTATATAAGACAGATACTAATGGACATGAAAAATCAAATACACAAGAACACAATTATAACAGGCAACCTTAATACCCCATTGTCACAAAGAGATATATCAATTAGACAAAATGTCAGCAAAGAAATAATAGAACTGAATCACACCTGTGAGCAATTGGACTTAGTAGATGTTTACAGAGTGTTCCACATCAGAATACACATTCTTCTCAGCTACATATGGAACATTCTCCAAAACAGACCATATATCATCCCATAAAACATTCTTAAGTAAGTACAAAGGTATTGAAATTACCCCATGTGCAATATCTGACCATTGTGCACTAAAATTGGAAAGTAATGGCAAAAGAAATTGCAAAACCTGCATAAATACATGGAAATTAAATAACAACCTTCTGAACAATCAATGGGCTACAGATGAAATTAAAGAAGAAATAAACCAATACCTGAAATTCAATGAAAATGTGGAAACAACATACTGTAATCTGTGGGATGCAATAAAAGTGGTCTTAAGAGAGAAATATATAGAAATAAATTGTCATGTCCAAAAAAAAAAAAAACCAGAAAGAGCACAAATAAAAAACCTAATGCTTCATCTCAAGCTTCTAGAAAAGGAAGTGTAAGTTAAACCCAAAGCTCATAGTAGAGAGGAAATTGTAAACATTAAGCAGAAATCAATGCAATTGAAACTAAAAAACAATGCAAACAATTAATGAATCCAAAAGCTGTTTTTTTGAGAGAAAAAACAAAATTGACAAACCTCTAGCTAACCTTATCAAGAAAAAAAAAGAAAAAAAATCCAAATTCATGCAATAAGAACTGTAAAGAGGGAAATTACTACAGATCCCATGGACATTCAAAAGATCATGAATACCTACTGTGAAAATCTCTACTCACATAGAGTGGAGAACACAGAGGAAATGGACAGATTTTTAGAAACATGAAATACCAAAGCTCAACCAAGGAGACATAGCAATTTTGAATAACCCAATATCAGCTATTGAAATTGAAAATGTAATTAAATACTTATCAACAAAGAAAAGCCCAGGTATGAATTCACAGTGGAATCCTCTAAGAAATTTTAGAGAAGATTTGATGCCAATGATCCTTAAACTCTTCAATGAAATTGTAAAGGATGTAATCGTCCCTAAATGATTCCTGGAGGCAAGTACTACTCTCATACCAAAACCAGAGAAAGACCCAACCAAAAAGGAGGACTATAGGTCAATCTCACTAATGATCATTGATGCAAAGATTCTCAATAAAATACTGACAAATGGAATGCAGCAAATCATCAAGAAGATTATATACCATGACCAAGTGGAATTCATTCCAGGAATACAGGGATGGTTTAACATACATATATCAATAAATGTAATACACCACATCAACAGAGCCAAAACCAAAAACCACATGATCATCTCAATAGATGCAGAAAAAGCTTTTGATAAAGTCCAACACATGTTCATGATAAAAACCTTCAGAAACTCGGAATACACAGTGTCTACCTCAATCTCATAAACACCATTTATGACAATTCAACAGCCAACATTATACTAAATGGACAAAAACTCAAAGCTTTCACTTTAAAATCAGGAACAAGATAAGGATATCCACTATCACCACTCCTATTCAATATAGTTCTGAAAACATTAGCCAGGGCAATCAGACAAGAGAGAAAAATACAAGAAATAAAGATAGGAAAGGAAGAAGTTAAATTATCACTATTTGCAGATGACATAATACTCTATATAGAAGACAATAAAAAACTCCATTAAAAGACTACTAGAAAGAATAAACAAATTCAGCAGTATAGCTGGATACAAAGTCAATACTCAAAAATCAACAAACAAAACACAAACAAAAACCTCACTGAGAGAAAAAATATGGAATTTTCACCCCTCACAATATCATCTAAAAAGGTGAAATACTTTAGCAATCAACCTAAGAATGTAAAAGACCTATATGCTGAAAATTATGCTACACTAAAAAGGGAGATTTAAGAGGATATTAGAAAATGGAAGGATATTACTTGCTCTTGGCTAGGAAGAACCAACATTGTGAAAATGGCCATGCTCCCAAAACTGTTATAAAGATTTAATGCAATCCCAATCAAAACACCATTGACATACCTCACAGATCTAGAGAAAACACTCCTAAAATTCATTTGGAAACAGAAGAAACCTAGAATAGCAAAGACAATTCTGGGCAACAAAGGCAAGGCAGGAGGCATCTCAACTCCTGACTTGAAACGATACTACAAAGCCACAGTGATAAAATCAGTATGGTTCTGGCAAAGAAATAGACCTGAGGATCAATGGGCCAGATTAGAAGATGCAAGCACAACTACAAAGACACTCAGTCACTTGATATTTGACAAAGGGGCTAAACATGTTCACTGGAAGAAGTATAGCATCTTTAAATAAATGGTGCTGGAAAAATTGGATCTCCTCATGCCAGAGACTGAAACTAGATCCATGCCTATCATCGTGCACAAAACTAAAGTCTATTTAGATCAAAGACCTAAATATTAAAACAGAAACACTAAATCTACTGCAAGATAAGGTTGGTAGAAGTCTTGGAGATATAGGGGTAGGTAGAGAATTCATGAACAAAGCTCAAACTTCATGGGAAACACTTCAAAGAATCAACAACTGAGATCTCATATTATTGAAAAGTTTCTGCATTTCAAAAGAAATCACCAAGAAAGTGAAAAGAAATCCCACAGAATGGGAAAGAATTATAGCCAACAACCCCTCAGACAAAGGACTTATATCAAGAACATATAAAGAATTAAAGAACATCAAGCCTCCAAATTCAATGACCCTCTACAAAAATGGGCATCTGAGATGAACATACAGTTCTCGGATGAAGATGTACAAATGACAAATAAATACATGAAGAAATGTTCGCCATCACTGCTCATTCAAGAAATGCAAATTAAAACAGCATTGAGATTTCACCTCACTCTGCAAAGAATAGCTGCCATCAAAAAATCTGATAGCAAATTTTGGCAAGGTTGCGAGGAAATAGGAGCTCCACTGTTGGTGGGAGTGTAGAGCGGTGCAGCCACTATGGAAATCAGTATGGAAACTCCTCAGAAGACTAGGATTGGCGTTCTATTCAGTCCAGCTAACCCCTCCTGAGTATTTTCCCAGAACAACTGAAAATGTCATATCACAGTGATATATGTGCACCCATGTTCATAGCAGCACAATTTGTAATAGCTAAATCTTGGAAACAACCAAAATGCCCATCAACTGCAGACTGGATGAAAAAGATGTGGTATTTTTATATAATGGAATATTACTCAGCTATAAAAAGGATGATCACTTTTTAAATTTTTATTTAAACAGAGGAAAAAAAGCAAAACAGAAAAAAGAGTAGAAATAATACAGAATTTCAAAAAAATAAACAATAAGAAATCACCAGTTGATAAATTATACATTGTCCACTTAGAAATAGTTGTTTAAGTTACAAAATTAAAGCACACAAAGTGGACATTTAAACAGTGAGACTGCCAATAGTTCTGATCAACATTCCAACAAAAAACTTAGTATTATGGTTATCAATCCTACACACTTAAATATACATGCAGTTATATTCTTTAGAGCACTTTCTTTTCCTCCTTTTGTTTTTTAAGTCCATTATCTGTTTAGTTATGTTTCAGCTTGCTCAGTATCTTACTGATCTGTTGTTTATTTACTTTTTAATCACCTTATATAATTCTGTTTTTTTTTATTTTGAAGGCAGTAAATACAACAGAACAAGATGGAACAAAGCCAACTGAGACAGTGTAGTGAAATTGGTACAGAACTTCACAACAGGTTACCAGGATAACAGTAACAGGTACCATAGTATATCTCATTTTCATCACAATAATTGTTCTTTCAATCATGTATAGCAAAATCAAAGGACACAGAACATTATAGAACTTATCAAAACAGAATATTTAATAGAGTAATACCATTAATCAGAACAAAGCAAAACAGTGATAAAAATATTTGCCTTCAAAAGGATGGTAGAAGATAATCCTCCTTATTTGCTATATAGTTAACCTCACAAGAGATGCTCAGATCTCTGGCTCCCACTTGCTAACGGGAGAGGGGAGTTGTTTGAATCTCAGCCCACCTGTGCCGGTAGGCTCACAGCCACTTACCAGGGTTGTAAGTTGGTTGCTTGGTTTCCCAGCACCCTGAGTTCCAACATGGCATGGATCTCAGGAGATACTGATGGTTCTTGCCCTGGGGCGGCCACAGCTTGCCAGGCACCGAACCACTTATCAGGGCACCGATCTGGCTCATAAAAAGATGATCTTGAGGCCTTCATGGGCAAATGTAGACAACTTGAGGCTATCCTCAGTGAAATAAGTAAGAATCATATTTATAAATATTACATTGTGTCTCTAGTGTAAAAAGTAATAAGAACTGTAGGAGTAATAAAATCCAAAATGTGTAATTGCTGTTATAAAAAGGAGAGGAAAAGAAAGTGCTCTAATGGATATAACTGCATGTATGTTTAAGTGTGTAGGATCGATAACCACATTACTAAGTTTTTGTTGGGTAGTTGAATAGAACTGTTTGCAGTCTCACTGTTTAAATGTCCACTTTGTATGCTTTACTTTTGTAAGTTGAACAACTATCTCTAAAAGGATGATATGCAATTTATCAGCTAGTGATTTCTTACTGTTTACTTTTTTTTGAAATTATGTATTATTTCTACCCTTCTCTGTTTTTTTTTTCAAATAAAATTTTTTAAAAGTATATTCTGCCATGTTTCCTTTTTACATTTTATTGGTACTTATTTCCAATTCACACACTTTATAAACATCCTCAGCAGTGGTTAGTTGTACGTGCTACAGTTTGTTTCTTTTTTTTCCTTTCTCTTTTCTTCCCCTCCTCCACCAGGCTTCCCATTCCCTTTTTAACTTCTATTTATTTATCTTAGTTCATGGTAAGGCATGTAGTGTTTATATTAACTGAGTGTTTTAGTCAGGGGTGGATTGTTATAAATTAAAAACTGGTGGTAATCTTAACGTCAAAAGAATTAAATCACCATGATGCTGAATGTAGATGTTCCACCTGAGGAAGATTGCCAGCATAAACAGAGAAAGAGAAGAGAGGCATTGAGGCACTGTGAGTTCTCCTATGTGTTGTGTTTGAGCTGTTGGTTCTCCTGGAGAATTTCTGGTCCTTGCTTTGAGCATTGCTTCCTGGCTCTGGAGGGGAAGGCATGTGCTGCTTAATCTCAAGGATAAACTCATTATCATCAGAGGAACTCAGGGCCTCTGTGTCACTGAGAATGGCTGTGGTGCTTTTCAGGACAGCCTTGGTCTTTATTTTGAGTGTGACTTCTTAGTTCCAGCATAGAACCCTCAACCTACCAGCACAGCTCCTTCACCCCGCCGACATAGACTTTCTAGCTTCCACCACTGGCCTTTGGGCCTTCCCAGCACAGATCCATAAAAGATACTGGTGTGATTCCTTCTTGTGGGGTCTATATTTCTAGTTGGACTTGTGGGAGGCATTGTCATGAGCTCTGGGTCTTCATCTGGACTCATGCATGACATTGCTGTGGGATTCAGGCCCTTGGTTGAATATTCTATGTCTTTGGTATTGTGGACAGATTTCCTGTACTTTCTTGTGTTAATTCTGGGTGACCATCATAAAATAATATTATAAATTCTGTGTCCTGATTCTAATTGTTCTCCTCACAACCCCTAAGTAATACAATGAGGTTATTAGGTTCTTGTATGTGACACATTGTTATTCTTTTTATTTCCCCTTCATGCTCCTCCATCCCTCATCCCAGTCCCCTTGGGCAACTTCTCCACATGGAAGAGATCTGTCCTCTTGTTCTTTTCTATACATCCTACATCACTTTCTTTGTTTGTACTTTGCCTCACACAGGTGAGAGATACATACAATATTTAAGCTTCTGTGTCTAACTTATTTCACTCTGTACTGTATTTTCCAGGTGCATCCTTTTTGCATACAAATGTCTCCAATTTCTAATTCTTTTCTGCCACATTTCTTACACATTGTTGTCACTCCAGAAACAATGTTTAATAAATTGATCAAATAATTAAGATAAAATTTCACGTCATTATGAGATATTCTAAATTCTGAAATTATTAGGTATTCTAAATTCAGTATCTCTGTTTTCTTTAAATAATGTTATGGCATTCTTATTTATGGCTGAATAATATTCTAATATATATATGCATAAATACAGCAAAATGAAACACATTATGCAGCTAATATGTACCAATAAAATAAAAACATTCCTGCTGGAGCATTGCAGAGGATGAAATATTAACCTTCATCTTTGTTGTATGGCATTTATCCTCCAATTTTTTCTGGAACACTGTCTTACCCTCTCCTGAGCTCTCTGTATCTGGAGTTACCTTCTGTTTTGCCATTTCTGATAAACTTTCAATGTCATGTTAGTGAGAGAGAGAGATGGTTTCCAAGGAAGAAGGAGTATATTAAGTAACTTGAGTATCTAACTGCTGTCACATACTTTGCTTTGTGCTTCTGTCTCCTTCATTCCCAGTCCAGGGTTAAACTCGTACTTCTAATTCCTGCACATGCAACTTGTGTTGCTTCTCGGTACTTTCCTCTCATTGGATTGGATTTGACTTGTGGTACTGTTATGTTAATCAATATTGTTTTATCTGCTTTCTTTTTACATTCCCCAAACTCATTCTTCCCTACACTTTTGTGCATAGAGTTTAAAAAGTCTTTTATTGATATAGTGGTTAGTTTTTTAATAATGAATAAAATTAAAATGTTATTAAAGAAAAACACACTAGACTGTTTTTAATAATAGCTGTTGGATTCTTTATTATAAGATCTGCCACTACTAGAGTGATCATTTAAAAACTTCTAAATTGCACTGTAAAACTGACATTTTGGCAAATTAACATATGCCTGCTTTTTCAATAATTGTTCTAAGCTTAAAGAGAAGTTTTTTTTAACCATTATGCCTTGAATGTTTGTGTTTGCCTAAAATTTATGAATTGAAACCTAATCACCAAACTAACAGTTTTAATAGGTGGTATTTCTATTGTTTTATAAGTTATGCAAATTTTATAGTGCATTCTTATAAAACTACAAAAAAGAGACATTAATCAAAGCAGTTTTCTACTATTAGTTGATCGGTCACTGGATTCCAGTGCATTTCAAAATTAGACTCATAGCAATACTTCATTACTCTCCTTTTCTAGGTATGAAAACAGACACATAGAATTTTTAGAAATAAGAAAAAATACCTAGACTTACAGTAGGAGTTTTTTGTATTCATCCACTTAAAAATATCTCAGATAACTTTGTTAAGCTAATTGACAAATATTAATAAAATAGCTCCAAAACAACAAAACATTTCTGTTGTTGTTCTATAGCAAAAGAGAATATCTACAAGTATTTCCTTTTCTGAAAATAATTTAATTAATTATAGCATTAATTTTAACAACCACTTATTTATGTGATGTCCTTTCTGCTAGTTGTGAGCATTGCAATTTTTTAAAAAGCATCATGGTTTCTATTGAAGGTAGGCATAACAATCTTTAAAAAGTTATATTTTAAAATCAGTCAATATCTCCAATTGCCAATGTCTATTTTGTAAAAACTGTTGAGAGACCAATACTGTTACTCTAATTGGGCCTAGTGGCTCACGCCTATAATTCCAGCACTCTGGAAACTGTGGCAGGAGGGCAATGAATTTGAGCCTGAATTGGGCAATTTAGTGAAACTCTGTGTCAAAATAAACAGGTCTACAATGGACTGGGGATGTAGTTCAGTGTGAATGTCCTGGGTTCAATCTCTAGTTTCACACAGACACACACTAGCATGATTTTTTTTTCTTATTATAATAGGGTAGAAAGAGCAGTGGTATTACAATCAATGGAACAGGACTGTAGGTATAGTTCTTCATTTCTAACCTTGTCTTACCTTGGAGCAATCATACAACTTTATTTTTCTATCATACAAAATACTCTCCCTCTAGCTCTTTTTTTTTTTTTTTTGGCAATTGTCATGTATCCTAATTGTTTGGGTTTTTTGTCTATATTAGGGATTTTTAAAAATGTAGTCCTGGGACAGAGTATCTGCATTACCTAAGAATTTATTAGAATTAGAATTGTCACTTCAATCATGCTGAAGACAACATTTGATTTAATTAGCCTTTCAAGAGACATTGAGGCATAGTCAATCTGAGAATCACTGATTTATACCATTAAAAGTCAAGGTCTCACTAGATTTCCCTAACATCCTATTAAGAGGAATGTGCTAATAATCTAAGGCAAGTTCTATCAGACCCACGCTTAGGGAAAGAAATTGTCCTCTGCAAATTCCTTCAAGATCATTTCCAGCCAAATATTTAAGACAGTCAGTTGATTTAAAATACTAGGCTTTTGAATTAAGCTACTGAGCATGCAGTTGTGGTCTTGGGCTTGAGTCACATACATGTGGTTATGTACAGGAAAATGAGAATGACAGAACAGAGCTGGAAGACAAGTATCCATCACAAGATATTCTTGGCATCTACTCCTGCCAGAGATAAAGCTTGCATTACACAAACTAGAAATTCCCAATGCTTTGTAGCTTGAAATATGAATTTAAGAACAATGATGGACAATGAGAAATGATCAAGAGAGCTTCAGCAAGGGAAAAGCACAGCAGAAATTAGTTTTGCCAATCACCTGATATTATGCAGACAAAATAGTAAGAATTTAAGGTCATCAGGACAGAAAGCATAAAGATTCAAGTTTTTTTTTTTTTTAAAGAGAGGAGCAAAATGGCAGACTCAAAAATTCTACTTTTCCTCTAAAAGCATTTTCACAATTTTTATGCTGCTGAGAACAAAAGATTATAGGCTCCTAACAAAGCTGCTGAAAAGCAGAAGAAAGTTTTATCACAGGCAGAAAATCTGAGAATGACACAAATCGGGGTTTACTATGCAACAAGAAGGAGGGGCCCATAAAAAATCTCAACTGAGTCTCAGCCTTCAGAGAGCAACTGTGTAACTAGGAAAAGAACAAACAATAGTTACATCAAGACCTAACAAACTGCTACATGATCCACCTCTGGATTGGATTTGATCTTTCATACATTCTTCACATCAGAAGATAGAGTCCTGGTTTAAAAACTGAAGTATCATTTACACTGTATAATCCTCACATACTGTGGTTTGCAATGATTGAAATTACTAGTCATACCAGAAAATGAAAAGAATAGAACACATAAACGATATGAACAGACTCATAGATGCTCTATGAATTTGAGACAAGAAATCAAAATGAAGAGAAACTTTCAAAAATAAAACTGAAATGCATAGTAAAATTGAATACTTAGAGCTCAAGCAAAAAAAAAAAATAAGAATGCAATAGACTGTTTTACCAGCACATTTGCCATAATGAAATAAAGAATGCTAACAGGAAAACATCAGTATGAAATATCCAATATATACCACTTAGGAAAAAAGAATATTCAGAATATAAAAAGAGAAATATGAGACAAGGTAAGTTCTAGTGTATGTAAGATAGAATTCCCCAAATAATGAAGTGAGCAAATAGGGCAAAAATAATATATCAGAAATAATAAAAAAATACAATGAGCATTAAATTTTTTTAAAAAAAAGCATTATTGTAAGAGACACATTGCTATTAATCTCCCTCAATATATTCTTTATTTTAAGCACTTTCCCATCATTCTTGCCACTTTCTGAATGTGCTCTTTTGTGAATGCCTTTTGTTGGTTGCATGATCATACCTGTTTTCATGTCTAGAACCAATTCAAAACATTGACTTTGCATGTTTATTTTTACTTTGACTTTGAGGAATAGCCAGAAATTGGATGGTAAATAAAGCAGATGAAGACTCAGTGCATTTACTGTGGGTATTTTTGTTTGTTTTTTCTTTCTTCTTTTTTTTTTTTTGTACCTAAAATTGAACTCAGGACCTTGCGCTTGCCAGGCAGGCACTGTGCCCTGAGCTATGTCTTCAGCACTCACTGTTCTTTCTGAATAGAAACTGCTATACCCAAAGTGTTATATGACATGCAGTGTTGTCATGATTAAAGCTGTTTGTCCATTTCTCAGGGCACTTTCTGTACAGGCCATTTTTAAATGCTCCAATTAGCCCTTGTAATATACAGAGTTCATTCACCTTAGTGATCCTGCATCCAAAAATTAACTCCCTCATTTCCATGTAAGTAAAAAAAATCAATATTCCCTTGATGCTGAATCTAGGTTGGCATGCTTTTTTTTTCATGTGAGGAGTACTAGGAGTACTGAGAACTCTGAATCTTGCTCTTCCAATTATAAGGACAGGCCTTATTAAGATGTCTTAAAAGGATTGGATCTGAATTGTTAAGATCACGCAACTTTAGTAAAATGTGTTCTTTGTGATCCAAGTTTTGCAGCACAGTTTAAAACACACCTCTCAGCCATGCTCACACACACTGTGCACTGAATAAGCAGAAAATTACTACACACTGTTACTAAGGTTGCACATGCTGTTTCACCTATTGAGGATCCTTGCTTTTCATTGGATGGCACCCAGTGGCACCACTCAGTGTACTTTCTCTCACACTGTGTATAATGTGATAATGGCCATAATTTTCTCAAATGGATAAAATATATCAAACTATAGCACCAAGAAATTCCATGAAATCCAGTTGGATTAATAAAAAAAGAAACTATACTGTAGTAAAAGTGCTGAAAATCAAAGCGAGGAGACTTTCTACACTGGATTCTACTCACCTTCCCCCTTTAGGTGGCCCACACCAAATTATCAACCCATGTAAAGGTAAGATGTCATACTACTTCTGCCTCAATTTAAAATGTACATAGTTTTCATTTTTTCAAAACTCCCTGTGATTCCTTCAGCAAAATTCTTTGCTTTAAAACTATGGGACCGTGATCTGTAGAGTGAGAGTATATCTGGAACAATACACCAGACAAGAAGCCTACTTAACAACTTCAGTTAAATTAGTTGACCGCAAATCTTCAGTAATCACACACCATTTTCAGATAGTCCCATAATATCTGTTATGTAAGTACGTTGATGTTTGCACTAGCTGAATTGATTACTTATTTTTCTTTTGCTGCCTCATATCTTGAGAATTATGCCTTATTCTTCCTTAAACGTTTACCTCATCCTTCCTAGAGAAATATGAAGAAATAAAATGGGAATTGTTTCATTATTTATCACCAATTTTATAAGTTGTTCAATCTGTTTTTCTCTTTTTGTACAGATGGAATTTATCAAAATCCATCTTAAGTCACTTTTAAACATTTTAAGTGCTAGATTTCAAATTTTTACAGACATAATTCTTATAATTTTCTCTTTATTTTTCTACAGCACACTAAATCTTCTACTCTGGGGAATGATATCAAATGACACATAAATTTCAAGCAGCTTACAAATGAAAAGAAATCAATTTTGGTGCAATGTTTTCCTCTACCATTGCCAGATCTCTTTGCTTCCCCTCATCTCAAAATCCCTCATTTCCTCTACCATGGCCAGATCTCTTTGCTTCCCCTCATCTCAAAATCCCACCACCCACAGGTATATATATATATATATATATATATATATATATATATATATATATGATTGCAAATATATATATATATATATACATATATATATACATATATATATATTTGCAATCTTCACTTTTTGATTCTTTTTGCATCTTTCTCTAGTGAGATTTTTTTCCTGATCATACCACTAGAACTACTCATGTCACTTTAACTTACAAGTCCCTCACTAAAGGCATGAATGGAGGTCAATTTAACATTACTTGGCTTTTTGTAGCATTTGCAAGATGAGAGAATGGTCTGTAAAATTGTCTTAGCCAGGTTTTCTTTCCATCTTCCTGATGGTTCTTTTTCAGTTGTTTAGATGTATTATCCTCTAAGTCCTGACTTCCAAAGATTATGACTTTAGAGTCCTTTTTCTAGCTTCCTTTTGTTCTTAAGTGGTTGTATTAACTATCATACACTCATAGCTATAAGCATTACATATTCACTGATATGTCAAGTTTTCACTCTTTTTCTAATATTGAAAGGTATATACATCCAGGTATCACAGAACAGTTTCTGTGGAGATCCTCCAGGAGAAGACAAGGCCTTGTCTTTGCAAAGAATAATAGGTTCACTGACTACTGCCAAGGAAAAGTTACTTAGATATCCTCAGTGTGCAGGACAGAAAGGTTTCTTAGACAGAGTTAGGTAGTAAAAGAGTAGGAAAAGACTCAGCTAAAGTTACAGGACAGGGCACTGGGCATATAGATCAGTGGCACAAGCGTCGACTGGCAAGTGTGAGGTTGTGAGTTTGATTCCTAGTACTAAAAAACAAAACAAAACAAAACAAAATCCCCAAAGCAAAAACAACCAGTTACTGGAGGGTGCTCAATATGGTAAAGAAATTTCACAATGGCTTGCTGAAAAGGGGATGGGGTCAGCTATGCAGATGGCTGTAGTAGGGTAGAGTCTGGTTAATAATTATCCCTGTCTGGATGTCCTAGTTCCAGACCCTTATGGCTCGAGGAGCAATTTGGTTCCCATAGTATTGCTTAAGAGAGACTGACTGGTTTGCAGCTTAGACTTGAGTGTCTTGCTTCTTTGACTCTGAGATGATGATAGATTTGAAGACTTCTAGGCATTGCTAAAGAGGGATCTGGAATCAGATGTTTTGAATGCTTGTAAGGCAATGTCCTTGTGAACCATGAAATCTAATTTGATTACCCTTATCTTGATATCCTATCTTAAACATAGATGAGAACACCTTGCAGTGTGGGAAGCCCTAAAGTGACTGTTATATCTGCATGCAGAACTGAGCAGGAATCTGACCCACAGTTTTAAGATAATAAGTGAAATAGGAAATGAAGACAGAGATGCCAAGCTTTATAATACCTTTAGTTATTTATTTGATGTCTGCATGTTGAATTCCATATCGCTATTACAATTCCTCACTTGTTTTAGTTTATTCCTCAGTGTTAAAGGAACTCAAATATTGGCCAATGTGTCTATGTAAGGTTTCTTTCTGGGAAGCAAATTAATAGCTGATAAGGAGATAAGCTGAGTTTTGAGCTACTGAAATGCCTGCTCTTAAGCCCATGGAATTTAACCATCGATGGGCTGGTTATTAAGTACAGATATGGGTAATCTTGGATAACTTGGATTGTGTCTTCAAGCTACACCTTTCTTTTTTTAATTTTATTTAATTTTATTTTTATTTTTTTGCTACACCTTTCTTAAGAGTACAATTTAAAAATATCTCATAACTATATAGTCCGTAACCAAGGTTCCTCTCAAATCTATTATGGACAATGTAAGCATAGTTGACTCACCATAAGATGCTTTCTTTCAGTCCTACTCCATCTCAAAAATTAGCACTCATGACTAATTCAGTCACTGAGGCTAAAAATTAGGATTTAATTTCAATATGTTTGTTTCTCTCATATTTTGTGTTCAATACATTGTTAATTCTGAATTCTCTGCATTCATTTATATATCTAGGACCCAAACACTTCTTAATACCTTCACTGTTAGAATCAAATTCCAACATACTAACACCTCTTACCTAGGCCACTGTAATGATCCTCTAGCTAATCTGCTCTCTGCTCATTTTGTTCAGCACGCCAACATCAATTTTAACTACTCTCACAGAGCTCTTTCTGTCTGTAAGCATGCCAAACAACCCTCTATTGGAGTTTTTAAAATTTGCTCTTTCTTCTGCTATTACATTCACTCACTAAAAGTTACTCTCTGTCACGTTATTTTATAATGCTTCTTCTCAAGCTTGGAAATTAGCATTAAATTCATCATAAAATGCTGTGTTAGCATCCTGGACCTTTACACTAGACTAAAAATGCCTCAAGGGGCTCTGAAGTTAGGAATGCATAGCTCATAGATTAAGAATTCTCTGCCTTATGTTTTACTCTACCATCATTTCCTAGGAAATGTCCAAGCACATGGTTCACTATCAATAAATATTTGTTACTTAGCTGTATGGTTAATTCAGTTCAAAACAAAAACAAATACAAAACACTTTCAAAAAGTATTATTAGGCTAAGTATTCAAAGATGAGTAGGAGTTAAACAAAGATAAGACCTGAAGTAAAGGAATAACAATTTAGAAAGACATTGATAGATAACAGCACGATAGTCAGATTTTTCCCCAAAATATTTAATATTTTCTCCAAAATAATTAATCAGTGTGGAAACACCTTAAACACTGAATTACAGATGTTTAATTGTAGATTATTGCAATATAGCAGCTCATTTGCAAAATATATACAATTGCTTTGTTTTAATTAAAATAATTTGGTATGTTCTCAGTACAGTTTCTTAAGTGCATACAAATTCTGCAGAGAAATATTTTAGTGACACCATTAAATTGGCAGTATAATCTGATTATTCTATACCTTCTTAACTGACTTGAATTCAAATTTGTACAACAAGTCCTTAATTCTTCTTAGAAAACTCTAGTATTCATCAATTTAACTCCATTTTGAACATATACAAAAAAATATCATCTATTATACTACCAAGAAACTGACTTCATCTCATCTTTATCATGATTTTCTTTTAATTAACTTTCTCTTTCTAGGGAAATACCTAAGTGAAAAAGAATCACAAGCTCATTCCTTCAGGCCATAACACTAGTAACTTATTTCTTAAGTAAAATATGTCCTGGAACAGCAAAGCTTATTGTTTAAGCAGAGATATTTACATATGTTTATCGATTTGGCTCTATGCATTTTATTACTTCTCTAATCAAAATTATGTGTAATTTTAACTTTCATATTCTTTTTCTGATTTAAAAAGCCCAACATGATCTGGCCATTAGCTAAGCTGATTCTTTACCAAGGTTCTGTTTTTTTTTGTTTTTTTTTCTTTTAGTTCTTCAAGCATTTCATTTTTTCCCAATGTTTACAACCCCAGAGTATTTTCACTTTGTACTTTCTCTCCCTGCATGCTATTTTCTCAGATAGTTATGGGGTCCATTTCCTTATTTTCTTGAAGCCTCAATTCCAGTAGCATCTTGTTATGTCTGGAGGGTAAGCCCTGTTCTACTGGAAAACCTGGCTCCAGCAATGATAAACCAACATCAGTAAAGAATTAAAGAAGCTGGGTTTAAGCTAAGAGAAGACATTTTACTTGAAAGTGGAGAAAGAGAGAGACAATAGATTAACTACTGAACATTTAGGGAGCATTTGAAAGCGAAACACTTGCGGGCTCTTTTATGTGGCTCCTTTTATTGGGTTTCTTTTTCTTTGTAGGCTTCTGGAATCTTATTTACTCTACAACTCTTTTTGGTCCTGCCCTTGAATGGCTTCTCCTGTTCTTTGGTGGAAGCTAAAATTATGAATGGGACACTTAGGAACGAATAATTTAGGCTTAAGTATGAGGTAAAAGGGTTTATGTTGATCACACTACTTGAGACCTCCCTGATTTTAGTGTCTTTGCTTTGTCTTTCCCGTTACTCCAGGAAGAGGGTTAGGGAGTAATAATTGTAATAAAGCTAATTTGTAATAAAGCTCCAGGAGCCCTTCAACCAATCTTTGTCTTACCTATAGGGTCTTATTTATACAATATCTTCCAGGATAATTTTATTAACTACTCTATCAGAAAATGTGGAAAGCAAACCTTTGTAAATAAAAAAACAAAAACTCTTGAAAAAAAACCCTGAAACTTCTCTGCCTTTACCCAGATCTGAAGACCGATTGTCTAATATTCTTCTGCAACAGCACATGGTCACAATACAAACTGGATGATGGTTCATCCTGGCCAGAATACATAACTTTGGACTTTTCTATTCTGCAGGACTTGGATAATTACTGTTTAAGGTTAAATAAATGTCCAGGCAGTCTTTACACCTCATAGCCTTCCCACCTGTGCACCACCTGTGACTACTCCCAAATTCTTCTCCTTTCTTTGCTGTCTAACCCTGTTCTCTCAACATCAACTCCTCCCAGATGACAGATCCAGCTGATCTCATCCTCCATCCTCCAAAGGGACCTCCTCCCACAGCCACCACAGCTGGTCCTCCCACCCTCCAGAGCCTCCTGCCACGCACTCTGTCCCCTCTCCTCCTGCTCAACTTCCACAGAGCCTTCTGATGCTTTGGTGCCTATTCTTTCTATCTATCCACCATGGCCTCTTGACTCTAACTTTCTTCTATATGCTACCCTTGGAGCCACCCTGCCTCACAGTTAACTGGGTTACAGTTTGACCCCAAACCCTGTTCCCTCCCCAGTTCCTTCTCTGTGAGGTGGTGAAGTGTAGGGAATAATCTGAGTTCCTGTCCCTTTCTCTTTGACAGACCTCTCCCAAATTAATCAACATCTGGGTTTCTTCTCCTCCAATCCTGCTCACTATGTGCAGGAACTCCACTACTTGGGAAAATCACATAATTTCCCCTGGATGGATTTAAATGTTCCCCTTAGTTCCGTTTTCTCCCCTAGATGATTGAGAATGGGTAATCTCCCTGCCCAGTCTTATGGGAAGATGGCTTCAGCCTGACCTTCTTGAGGGTACCATGCCTATTCCCTGGAAGGATCTAAGTTGGGACTATCATATAGGAGCTCAGAATATAGCCAGCTGAGTTCACATGGTCTTCTGCTTAGTAGGGACTTCTCAAGGCAAATCCTAAGGCAGTTAAGTTTGACAAGGTAAAGAAAATCACTAAAAATAGGGGAGAAAATCCAGCCCAGTTTGTGACCAACCTGGCTGCTACTGGCAAGTGATTTATAGCATTAGACCCAGAAGAGCCAGAGGAACAATTTATTCTTTTTTAAAAATTTTTTCATTTTAAAGAGAATAAAACAAAAGAGGACAGATATAAGCAGATCAGAACAGAACAATGTAAGCAACATAGCACTTCACAACAAGACAACTGGATATTAACAGTAGCTATCATAACGTCTCTTTCTTTGAAATAGTTGCACTTAGCTTTACACACAACAATGTCAAACATAACAAAATAGAATAAAACCACTCAAGAGAATGAAACTATTGCCAGGCATTCTGTACCAAATAACCAAAGATGAATAATGGCTGCTATATTATCTCATTTTCCATAAAAATTTTGTTTATGCTATCATACATATTGAAATCCAATAAGACACAACATGATAGAACCAATGGTAACAGAAAAATAAGAGCATGGTAGGACCTCAGAGAAAGATGATATTAAATCAACAATGGCTGCCATATTGTCTTGCCTTCAAAGTATTCATATGATCACATATATTAAGATCAATCAAAACAGAATAAAACCATTCCAACCAATGAATGAAAACATAAGACTTCAAAGCAATATAATGGTGAAACATGATTACCATAAAATCTTGTGTACTCTTACCATTTCTTACACTAGGGAGACTATATGGTATTTATACATGTGAGTATGATTTATTTATTTATGAGTATAGATTCAAGTTGCATCCATTTATTTATACATATGTCAATGTGATCTTTTTTATAGCTCCATTGTGTAAAAGTACCACAATTTTCTTTATATCTCCATTGTGTAAAAGTAAATTTTTTTATCCATTCCTTGGTTGATGGGCACTTAGGTTGTTTCCAAGATCTGGCTATTACAAATTGGGCCACTATAAACATGGGTGCGCATATATCAATGTGGTAAGCTGTTTTTAGATCTTCTGGGAATATGCCTGAGAGTGGAATAGCTGGGTCAAATGGGACCTCCAACCCAAGCTTTTTGAGGAATCTCCAGATAGACCTCCACAGTGGTTGAACCAGTCTACACTTCCACCAACAGTGCAGAAGAGTTCCTTTTTTCCCACAACCTCTCCAGCATTTGTTTTTGGTAGTTTTGTTGATCCTGGCCATTCTTTCTGGAGTGAGATGGAATCTCAATGTAGTTTTAACTTGCATTTCTCTAATTATCAATGATAATGAACATTTTTTCATGTATTTATTTGCCATTCATATTTCTTCATATGAGAACTGTGTGTTCATTTCAGATGCCCATTTTTGGATTGGGTCTTTGAATTTAGGGAGTCTGATTGTTTTTAATTCTTTATAAGTTCTAGACAGAAGTCCTTTGTCTGAGGGGCAGTTCACGAAGATTTTTTTCCCAGTTTCTAGGTTTTCTTTTCACTCTGCTGGAGATTTCTTTGGACGTACAGAAACTCTTCAATAACACGTGATCCCAGTTATTGATTTTTGGAAGTATTTCCTGTGTAGTTTGGTTCTTGTTCATGAATTCTCTACCTACCCCTATGTCTTCAAGATTTTTACCTACTTTGTCTTGCAACAGATTTAGTGTTTCTGTTCTAATATTTAGATCTTTGATCCATTTAGATTTTAGTTTAGTACATGGTGATAGGCATGGGTCTAATTTTAGTTTTTGGCATATGTATAGCCAGTTTTTCCAGCACCATTTATTAAAGAGACTGTCATTCTTCTAGTGAACATGCTTGGCCCCTTTATCAAACACAAGGTGGTTGAGTGTGTTTGTAGTTGTATCTCCTAGTCTATTCCATTGATCTTCAGGTCTGTTTTTATTCCAACACCATGTTGATTTTATTACAGTAGCTTTGTAGTATAACTTCAAGTCAGGGATTGTGATGTCTCCTGCCTTGGCTTTGCTGCTTAGAACTGCCTTTGCTCTTCTAGGTCTCTTCTGGTTCCAGATGAATTTTAGGAGTGATTTCTCTAGATCTATGAGGTATGCTAGTGGTATTTTCAATGGGATTGCATTGAATCTGTATAACAATTTTGGGATAATGGCCATTTTTACAATATTTATTCTTCCTATCCATGAACAAGGGATGTCTTTCCATTTACTGAGCTCCTCTTCAATTACTTTTTTCAGGGTATTATAATTTTCCCTGTATAACTCTTTTACATCTTTTGTTAGATTAATTCCTAAGTATTTCATTTTTTTTGGACGCTAGTATGAAGGGTGTGGCTTCTCTTATTTCTCTCTCAGTGATTTTGTTGTTAGTATATAAGAATGCTATTGATTTTTGAGTATTGACTTTGTATCCAGCTACATTGCTGAATTTATTTATTATATCTAGGCATCTTTCAATGGAAATTTCGGGGCCTTCTATGTAAAGTATCATGTCATCTGCAAATAATGATAATTTAAGTTCTTCTTTTCCTATCTTTACTCTTTTTATTTCTCTCTCTTGTCTAATTGCTCTGGCTAGTATTTCCAGTACTATATTGAATAGGAGCAATGATAAGGGACATCTTTGTCTTGTGCCAGATTTCAAGGTAAAGGTTTTCAGTTTTTGGCCATTTAATATGACACTGGTTGTTGGTTTGTCATAGATGGTCTTTATCATATTGAGGTAAAGACCATCTATTCAAATTCTCTGTAAGGTTCTTATAATGAA
>PVLA01010753.1:21973-60292 GCA_004027455.1 Hydrochoerus hydrochaeris
TTTTTAGTTGGGTCTTTCTCAGTTTTTGGTACTAGAGTGATATTTGCTTCCAGGAATGACTTAGGGAGAATTGCTTCCCTTTCAATTTCATTGAAGAGTTTGAGGAGTGTCAGAATTAAGTCTTCTTTGTATTTTTTGTAGAATTCCACAGTGAATCCACCTGGGCCTGGGCTCTTCTTTGTTGGTAGGGACTTGATTACATTTTCAATTTCATTAATAGAATTTGGGTTATTCAGCAGTTTTACATCTTCTTGATCCAGCTTTGGTGGTTTGTATGTTTCTAGGAATCTGTCCGTTTCTTCTGTGTTATCGAACCTATGAGAGTAGAGGTTTTCGAAGTAGTTGTTGATGATCTTCTGTATTTCCAAAAGGTCGGTAGTGAGTTCTCCTTTTTCATTCTGTATTGCATGAATTTGAGTCTTTTCTTTCCTTTTTTATATTAGGTTGGCTAGGGACTTATCAATTTTATTTATTCTTTCAAAGAACCAACTCTTTGATTCATTGATTCTTTGAATTGTTTTCTTATTCTCTATTGCATTAATTTCTGCTCTGATCTTTATAATTTCCTCCCTTCTTTTGGCTTTGGGCTTGGCTTGCTCTTCTTTTTCTAGATGTTTCAGGTGTAACATCAGGTTTCTGATTTGTGTTCATTCTGTTTTCTTAATGTGGGAACTCAGTGCAATTAATTTTCCTCTGAGGACTGCTTTCATTGCATCCCACAGGTTCCAGTAAGTTGTATTTGTATTTTCATTTGCTTGTAGATATTGTTTAATTTCTTCTTTAATTTCCTCTGTGACCCACTGATTGGTCAAGAGTGTATTATTTAATTTCCATGTATTTGTGGGGTTTTTGCAGTTTCTTTTATCATTAATTTTCAGGTTCATGGTGCTGTGATCTGATAACATGCATGGGATAATTTCAATACTTTTGCATTTACTTAAAAAAATATGTTCTGTGGGTTAGTATATGGTCTATTTTAGAGAATGTCCCATGTACTGCTGAGAAGAATGTATATTCTGATGTTGGATGGAACACTCTGTATACATCTATCAAATCCATTTGTTCACAGGTGTGATTCAGTTTTGTTATTTCTTTGCTGATTTTCTGTTTAGTTGATCTATCCCTTTGTGTCAATGCTGTGTTAAGGTCTTCTGTTATAATTTTGTCTTTGCCTATTTGATTTTTCATTTGTGTTAATACTTGCTTTGTGTAGTTGGGTGCTCTGAAATTTGGTGCATATATATTTAAGATTGTTATCTCTTCCTCTTGTAGTTTTCCCCTAACTAGTATGTAGTGACCTTCTTTATCTCTTCAGACCATTCTTGGTTTGAAGTTCACATGGTCTGCAAACAGAATAGCTACCCCCATTTTTTTTTTTGAGTTCCTGTTGCATGGAGTATTGTTTTCCATCCTTTGACTTTCAGTCTATGAGTTGCCTTTTGGGTTAGATGGGTTTCTTGTAGACAGCATATGGTTGGATATTGTTTCTTGATCCATTCTGCCAGTCTGTTTCTTTTAATTGGTGAATTGAGGCCATTTACATTAATGCTTATAACTGTCATATATTGGTTTATTGTTGACATGTCACCTTTTGATGTTGTATCTTAACTTTGTGCTCTATTTAATTGTCTGTCTTGTTTAGTGATTTTTTCCTATGTGTGTCTAGAGTGTCTTTCATTATTCTTTGTAGGTTTGGTCTGGTGATCATGCAGTTCTTCAGCTGTTCTTTGTTATGGAAGTATCTTATTTCTCCATCCATTTTTGAAGGACAGTTTTGCAGGGTACATCAGTCTGGGTTGGAAGTCGTTTTCTTTAAGGATCTGAAAAACTTCACTTCATGCTCTTCTTGACTTCATTGTTTGTGTTGAGAAGTCTGCCATGATTCTGATAGGCTTTACTTTATAGGTGACCTGTCTCTTCTCTCTAACGGCTTTTAATATTCTGTTTTTATGTTGGATTTCTGGGATGGTGATTATTATATGTCTGGGTATAGTTTTGTTTTGGTTATAGCTATTTGGAGTTCTATATGCTTCACTAATCTGTATATAAGTTTCCATACTCATGTTTGGGAAGTTTTCAGCTATTACTTCTGTAAATAGCCTCTTGATATCATTTGTGTTGTCCCCTTCTTTTTCTTTTATCCATATTAATCTTACATTGTTTTTCTTTGCATCATCTTGTAGCTGTTGAATTGTTATTTCCTGATTTCTTGTTATTTTTAGAAGATCTTTCCTTTCCTGTTCACTAGCTGCAATCTTATCTTGGAGGTCTGAGATTCTATCTTCACTTTTGTTGAGGCAGTTTTTACAACGTTCATTAGAGTTTTTGATTTCCTGTATATCTCTTTGAATCTGCTTAATGCATTCTCTTTGTCTCTTAAACTGTTCATTCGGGAATTCTATCATTTTGCTATGTTCCTCTAATTGTTTAGCTGTGTCTTCATTGGATACATTCAATATTTCTTTCACTACTTTTATCATTTCTTCTTTTACCTGGTAGAATATTTCCAATTTGAGTTCCCTCATAGCTTCCCGTACTTGCCTCTTTATTTCAGTTGATATCATTTCAGGAATTTCAGGTGTATATGTAGTATTTTTTACTATGTACATGTCTCCTAGATTTTCTTGGGATGGGCTGGAGGTTTGAGATTGCATTTTTGTCTTTCTTTTTGTCATTTTCTTGTATTTCCATGTTTCCAGTGATTTTCCAGAGCTTTCCCTGGATGTGTTGGAAATCACCTCCTGAGCCCTTTGCTACTGGCACTCACTTGGCTTTGGCTTCCCTTGTGTGGTAGGCCTGGCTCCCCTGGTTGAATAAAGGTTACTGGGCATGGTCCACTCAAGCCTCTGGAACCTCTGGAGCCTAGTCCAGTGTCCTAAGTGGGCTGGTCGGCACCCAGTCACCAGGGTTGATGGTCCCAAACTTTTCCAGGCCTGACCTGGCAAGCTGCAACTCACCTCGTGGTGTGGCACCAGCTTGGCTCCCCTTTCAGTGTGTCTGGCTCCCTGGTTTAATGAAGGTCTCTGGGCACAGTCCACTCAAGCCTGTGGAACCTCTGGAGCATAGTCAACAATTTATTCTTAAAATGCTTTTCATCACTCAGCCAGCACCAGACATTCTACTACAGAAATTGGAGACTGATCCTCAAACCCCATAGCAGTAGCTGAGAAACCTGATCTTTAAGGTCTTAAACAACAGAGATGAAAGCAGTATATTTGTGAACTGCATGTATTGGCCTCTGCCATAATGCAAGTCAAAAAGTCAACCATCCGGTTGATTAAAAAGGGGTCAAAGGCACTCCTGACTTGTGGTCTTCTCCAGGACCATGCTTCAATTACTGCCAGAACAGTCACTGGGCTTACAAATGCCCACTGCCCAGGATTCTTCTGAGGGATGTGTCCTTCCTGTGAAGGACCCAAATGGGAGTCAGACTGCCCAACAGCAGTTACCTCTGGGTTACAACTCCCAGCCAGCTTCTTGGATGTTCTTGGTTTAACCACTGAAGACTAAGGCCCCTTGCACCATCTTGGATGACAAATTTCAAATGATTCTTACACTGGAGGGTGAATCCTTCTCATTTCTGATCAACATGGGTGCCTGCCATTCCACATTTCCTTTTTTCAAAAGTTTGGTGTTTCCAGCCCTGACTAATATTTTAAGTATCAGTGACAAAGTCTTTAGGCCTCCACTTGCCCCTACCACCAATCTGGTGCCAATTGGTTTCTCTTATTTTGTTTCACTCCTGGAAGATTCTTCTCAAAGCTATCACTTCTTGATACTTGTCTGCTGCATGACTACCCCTTAGGATTTTCTGAGGCCCCCTTCTTTTCCTACAAATTTGAGCCACACACAAAGCCAACATGGCTTTTGTACACAAAGTCATTTGAGCATTTATATGGCTGTATCTTTCTGCTCAAGCCAAACCTCAAACCAGAGGCCAGCCTCATTAGATCTATCTCACAGTTCTGCATCAGGCCTGAAAAAAGTGAAGACATTCTGCTAACCTTCTCTTGCCCTCTGCTGACACCCAGACTTATGAAGATACCATGGCTAATAGATGGATTTTATTTAAAGATATAAACCTCTGGTCACCTCAGTTTAAGTGGACAGGACTTTTCCTGGTCTTCTATAGCACTCTGAT
The DNA here is from genome assembly GCA_004027455.1 of Hydrochoerus hydrochaeris. Taxonomy (NCBI): domain Eukaryota; kingdom Metazoa; phylum Chordata; class Mammalia; order Rodentia; family Hydrochaeridae; genus Hydrochoerus; species Hydrochoerus hydrochaeris. The sequence goes on from PVLA01010753.1 coordinate 26,115, forward strand.
GGCTGTTAGTCTAGGAGACCCTCTTCAGTGGGTACATTGCTCCCCACAAAATGGTGTCTAATAGTTTTTCTCCTATCCCTCCTTGTGAAAATCATGAGTAATCTCTCCAACTTCACCCGGGCTGATTGAATTCCGGAAGACTCCTAAATGCCCTGCCCCTGCCTGTCCTGCAGCCTCACCCACTTCCTTAATTTGACCTGCCTTGATCTTTCATTCTTTTAACCTCAGGTTGCCACCTTTGAGTCGTTTCATATATGGATAAAGGAACTTCTTTTTGGGGGCACTCTGCGTGATTTCTCCTCAGAAGAGATGTTTTCCTTCCTTTTACCCCTTGTCTGACAAGCCCTCCTTTTAATGACTAACAGAGTACCCTAAAAGCCTTCTCTTTCCTCTATGCATTCTCCTACTTATAATCTTGTAATGGTCCAAAATCAATTGTCTTTTGCTTCAGACATGGAATCACTTCTGCTCAAACTCACCTTCACCCTAACTAAGCTCCCTTCTTCTGCTTCTCTGTGCTGTGTCTGACCAGTCTTCCTGATCTTTTCACTATGTCCCACAGTTGCTCCCTTGTCACTTTCCCTGACTACCTTCACATGACTCTCCAGTCAACTCACTCCATCTTATACTGATCCAATCTCCTCTGGCCAAAGACTGCTGGCTCTGTGTCTCTATGTCTGAAACCACTTATGAGGCTGCTACTGTTCTGTCTAAGGTCTATATTCTTACCATTCTTTCTTACCATTCCTGATATGAAAAGAGGTTTCTACTCTTGCATGTCAATATCTGAGAAGCATGGGCTCCTTTCCTCCCTGGGGACTTACCCTAGTGGCTAGTTACAAAGCAGTGATGTGACATCTTGCATGGCCCAATTCCTGTAGCCTTATATCACTAATCTTTCTGCCTATGAGAGCTCAAATAAAAAAATAAAAACATAAATGTCCCCATAGCCACAGCTACTAACTGGACTTTTCCATCCCTGTTTACATTCAGGATAATCTGTCCTATCTGTGGGTCAGCACTGGGACGTTTATGTCCCCATCTGTGCAATTACATAATAGTCCTACTGTCCTCTACAGTCCATGCCAATTATCAAATAACACAAAACCCCAATCCATTTCAACAGCCTGTATGCTTTTTAGCCTCTCCCATGGTAGTCACAACCTCACTATTCAATAAATACTTGGGATTTTTTATAGTTGCCACCTCCCATGTGTGACCATACACCCATGGAATACTTGTCATCTACCCCACTCATTCAGGCTGTCTCATGCTGCCTGCCTTCAACCATTCCACCAAACGGCTTCTAACACACCAGAAGGCTCTGCCTCATGGCCTCTTCCACTAACTGCACCTGTTGTCTGCATTACCTCCTCCTTCTCTTTGGTCCATGCCTCCTCAGATTTTTCTCACAATTCTTATAGGACAGTGTTTAGTTGATCAACCACCTACAGGTGCTACTCTAACCACTTTTTGATACAGCCCCATTACCCAAAGTTTTTCTTCCAATTAAGTTCCAAACTATCCAATTTGTCATGCACAAAGTAGACATGAAAAACATCACACACTTTCTAGCTCCTTTCTGTTTATAAAACAAAAAGGGCAAGAATGTCATGCCTGACCCAGGTGAGACCCTGTTATTATTGATTCACTGTGTCAACTTGAGAGTCCTAGAAACCTGATTCAGCAGCTCTCTCTCTATCCTGGGGTATAAAGGACAGGCCATTGCCTCTGTAGGATATTTTCCATTGTGCCAATTTAAGAAGATCAGAAGTTTAAGTGATTCAGTATGGGCCCAGGGTCCTTACTGTGTAAACATCCTCAGCCAGTGCAAGAGGAGGGCATGAAGACCATATGCCTGATACACACACCCAAGAGGCATAGCCTTCTTACAGTGTAAGCGAGGACAAGAGGCTTGCTCTCCCCACCCCCTTTTGCTCTTATTGCTTTGCTGTCTTCTGCCACTTGGAAGTGTTGTCCCTGTGTCATGCCACCATACATTGGAGCCAGCTGATTATTCACTGAAACCTCAACAAACTGTGAGCTAAATAGACTTTTCCTTTCTTAATTTTTGGTGTCAGGTATTTTGTCCTAACAATGAGAGAAAATTACCAAGACAGACTCTGTCAGAAAGTGTACTTCTGTCAGCAAACAACAGGAATCCACTAATTCTGTCCTCATACATAGAACAGAATGCCATAAGGATGAAAGCAGGACAGGACATGCAATCTCCCCAGTGCCAAAGAGTCTGACAGTATCTATACACCTACACCAACCATTCTAACCATTCTGTGAACCTGGGCCACTGGCATCCCACCTCCCCAAATCCCTTAGCTACCTTTACAAACCTTATAAAATTCTGTCTCTCCCCTGGATGAGGGCTAACACAAAAACCTCTTTGGGTAGTTCTTCTCTCACAGTGCTTATCACAAGAAGAAGGTTAGGAGTGACTAGGAAAGGATAGTACCTGCTGTATTACATGACATAATTCTTTTGCCTTTCACTTTTTCTGAAAATAGGAGCTGTTAAAGTTCAGAAACATCATCCATCAGGTTGACTACAAACATTTAGCTTCACCATCCTCTGAAAAAACTCATCTGTGGAGTTTAGTTCACTCATTTTTACAAACCTAGACATTCCTTCTACTCTTTTATTTTATGTCATTTACATACTGTATTGGAACTCTAAATTTGGTTCATAAATCAGTCTTTATAAATCTATTAATTTGTGCTATATGGTTTTATTTTTAAAAACCTCAGAAGGCAAGTATATAAAAATATGTTTTTTAAGGCAAAATAAACAACCACATGTACTTGTATAAATTTAAATTACTTGTTTTTAATGACATGGTACATTATTTTTAATGATATATCTAGTTTTTTATTATTTATTTTTGTAAAATTAGGTTGTATTGATACTTGAACAACTTGAACTTCATTAAAAGTGAATTAACATTTGTGGAATGTGAATTTCTTGGGATATGATACTTTGATAAATCATTTAAAACAATATTCATGCTTTATATTGCATCAACAAATCAAAGCACTGCTATGCTTTTCCTCCTGAATCACATACACAATTATGCTTATATAACTACATATCTATATATTCATATATACCTACAATTGTTTAAATATGTATAAAAATATATATTTTTTAATTTCTCTAAAAAAGTCATACAAGGGCCAGGGATTTAGCTCAGTGGCACAAGCACCTGCCTGGCAGGTGTGAGATCATGAGTTTAATCATCAGTACAAAAAAAAAAGAAAGAAAGCAAGAAAAAAGTGCAGTGTTAAAAACAGTCGTACAAAACACTTTTCCCCACATTTTCTCAAAATCTATGAAATGAACCATAAATTGGGAAGTTATGTTTGTGAAGCTCATGTCCTATTCAATGAGCTATGTTCTAAATAAAATGATCTAATTTCAAAGAACAAATTATTTCTCTTCTTAAACACCTGTGATCTGTGCGCTTTGGAGTAACATTTCTACTTGTTTGCTAATTAATATTTTGTCTTTTATTTTAAATTCTCCATGGAAGGTGTTTTGTCAAGCCCTGGCAGAAGGGAGGAGAAAACACAAATGCATCAAGCACCGCCTCCTGATCCAGTCCACTTGCTTGCAGCTTGTGGCTTCTTCCGTCTCTCTGTGCATCACTTTCAACAGAGAGTGATGAGCTTCACTGTTACTGCAAATCTCTTCACTTGAAGATGAATAACATATTCCCAATTTAAAAACCTCTTCACACAGTCTAATATTTTGCCCTCAGTCACTATGGGCTAAGTTTACATAGAGAAGGGAGTTTCAGGAGTCATTTAGTAAGTCAATGAAAAATTCAGTTCAATAAAAAAAAAGACTTCACTCATTGCAACTGAAGAATTTTAAAATTCCCCAAATTTTGTAGCATTTATTTCAGATTTTATTCTCTAATTTCAATATTTTCTAATATTTTTATGCTTTCTTGCAAATTTACTACCTGATCTTTCATAAAATTGATTACATCTTAAGCTTACATTTTTCCTACAGTACAATGTTCTAACAAACACCTGCTAATTAATGGACTTATCAGGAGTTGAGAGTGATGATGATTACATGTCTGTAGTCTGCCTTGTATCTCCTTTTCACACTTTCCCTTGTACTGCTGTGATCTTTTACAGAAAACAGTCACTAGTTATAAGTTCTAAATTTTCCTCTACTTCCAATTATATGTGATTAAGTTATGCTGATAAACAATGGTAGATTTATAGGATGTATCATGTAACAGTTAAGCAAACTACAACATCCCCTGACTCACTGAAGAATGATTTCTAGTACAAAACCATGATGCAAGCTAATATAAAAAAAAGACAGAGGATAAATAATCACTGCCTGAGGAAAGGAATTCTTTAGAAAACTACCAGTAAGACAAAGAAAGAAAACTCAAGAATAAAATATGCAGTTATATTACCAGAAACCTTCAAAAAAAGGAAAGAAAAGGAATAGTGTTTTAAAGAATACAGGACATAATGAAGGATATTGGGATAAAATTTATAGGGCATAGCCTTGAGAATTCTGAACATAAAACATCAATTTTTTTTTAATACTGGCTCTAAGTTTCTGTTTTTGTTGACATTTTTTTTCTTGAGTTGCAATAGATTTTCTCCTCTTTTTCTCTTTATCATTCTATTATCAACTTTTATTTGTTTGTTGAAGTAGCAGGGAAAATACATTGCATATTTAGAGAGTTAAATACTCTAAATAAAATTGGAAGTTGATAAGTTAGATTTACTAAGAACAAGCATGAGTATTTTTCATTTTGATTTTCAATTATTCTTTTTTTAATAGGCACTTGCAGATTCAAATGTTAGATGGAAAGCCTTTAAATAATTTGTAGATTTATTTTGGAGAATATGAAAGTATTGCTGACAACTGCACATCATCATGTATAAGCCATAATTATACTGTATTTCCTGGAAGTGCATCTCCACTCAAATTACTGTCTTTTAAAGTTGCATTTTCCCATTTGAAAAGGAAAGCTAAAAGCCTAAAAATCAAAAGTTCATAGCAGAATTAAATAGATAATACCTGTGTGAAAGAATACAAAATTGGTTTTGCCCTATTTTGTATGCTGAACATGACTTAACAATTTTATTATATATTTTAAAAGTATTTAATATGTTATTGTAGATATATTTGTGTGATAGTAGCTGGTTAGTGGTAGTAGCATGGTAGTTAGTGTATATAACACTTTAAAAATCTTACTGGGCAATGGTATTTCTCTCCTTCAAGTTTTGGTTAATACTATGTAGCAGCAGGGAATTCTAATTTTGAGATTATACTTGAAGAAGATGTCCATACTTTTTTCTCTTAAAACTTACTTAACTATACTGAACACAAACCCAGGCCAGTATTCTGAACATAATGAGAGGAATGTCCCTCAGTGCAACTATCACCCAACCAAAGAGAAGATGTTAATGTCATCTGCAGTCTTGTGGGCCCAGAGGCCGACAAATTGAAAGTAGAATACATATCTGCCTTAGATTATAGAGGTCACTCACTTTCCCAGAAAAGACAAAACAAAAAGAAGCACCAAGCTTAGCATACTTCACATTTTCAATTAACAAAATCATATACCACTCCAATTTCTTAAAGCACAAAATTCAGGATTCATTCATTAAGCAGCAATAGTTAACCACAGAGAAATTTAAGCACTGTGTTGCACACATTGTGTCTTAGTTATTTTTCTCTTGTTGCTGGGAAAATGCTGAACATTCAAATTTAAGGAAGGAAAGGTTTTCTTAGCCTACAATGTGTACAGGTTTCATTCCATAATCAGCTGATTCCAAGGGTGATGTGGCAGAGGAACAAGAGTTCATGGTGGTAGAGGACAGTAAAGGCGACAAGAGTGAAAAGAGAGAGAGAAAACTCCTTTCCTTCCTTATATTGTAAGAAAGCTGCCAACTCTAAGGCAAGTGCAGCACTCTCTGAATTTTCATGCCCTTGTCTTGTATAGACAGGGTGTCTACAAAGGACCTTGGCCACCTGCTGAGTCACTTAGTTAAACTTCCAGACTTCTGAAGTTAACATAATAAGTCAAGCATTACAACATCCTATGGCATAAACAGACATTCTGGGGCATGTCCTCTGTACCCTAGGATGTAGGACTGATTAGTAAGTTAAGCTTCTAAACTTCTCAAGATGACAAAATATATCAGCCATTACAATCCACCACTTGGCAACTTGGCAACCAGACACATTTCTTCAAACCAGTTTTCAGACACAAAAACATGCTTATGCTTATCATTTCACAGCTTGAACATTATAACATAGGTTAACAATCCTTAAGAGCCAGTGTTAAATCTGTCAACATTGTGTTACATTAGAATCGTGACATTTTGCCTCTGGTCCCCTAAAGACTTTTATACGAAAGACATTTAATCCATCTGTGAGAGTTGCCACAGTTCTAACAGCTTCAGCATTACTGAAAAATCTAAGTCCCAAGTCCTCCATAATATAAGGCAAACTTAGCTGCAAGCCCCTATACAAATAAAAAGTTAATTAAACACTTCCAACATTCAATAGCACAACATAAACATTCTCATTCCTAAAGTTACAAAGGAGATACAAAGGACTTGGACCTAAGCAAATCCAAAATTCAACAAGACAAACATTAAGTCTAGTAGTTCCATGTGCAGTATCCAGTGCAATCTGTGGCAAGTTTTGAACTCCAAAGGACTTGGGTGGCTGTTCCTTTATGGTACTTCTGGTGGTTGTAGCTTCCATAGCTTCTCTCTTTGGCTGGTTTTGCTTCCTTCTTATAGGTTTCCTCAGAAAATCCTTGTTTCTAGCTTCTTCAAACTTTTGAGGTCTCCACTGAAACAGCTTCAAACATTGCCCTCTCAGGGGCACAAGTCTGACCTTCCAGGCCTCCTGAAATGGAATCCTTGTTAGCCCATAACTCTTGCATCTTGTATGCACCTAAAAACAGTGCTAAGTAGATGATACCAAGATTTTGTGTCAGCTGGAGCAGTAGTCAGGCTTTCTTCTCTCTTGGCTGCAGTGGTTGAGTGCTTAGATTGCTGAGCCCTCTGAATTCAATTCTGAGGAACAAATTCTGTATGCTGCTGATATTCTGAAGCATGATGCTGTCTCACTTTCTAATCAAAGCAAAGTTTTTACCTTTGCAGTTTTGGGGGCAGTGAATGGTGGAGATTTGATGCTTCTTTTGATGCCCTTAGCCATCTTTTGTATTCACCTTTTCTTTCTCAAGGATCAAGATCTCCTCTGCTGTGTCTTTGCAGTCCACAGCTTTACTGAAGTTTCCCTTTTGACCAAACTCACAACATTTTAAATCATTTTGCTTGATTCTCTGCTCTTGATTCTTAACATAAATCTGGCTAAAATTCCCAATAGTAGTCATGCCACTGCCTCAATATTTGACTACTTTGACATTTTTTTTCTGTCAGTTTAATTAGCCCATCAACCTTAATCTCAGTCACAGGCAAAATCACTGGAACATGACCAAAATGTAGGCAAACATTCTGCTAAGCCACAACATAAATCATCCATAGTCTAGCAGCCAATGCAGTGCTTCTTCCTGAAGCTTGCAATGCAGAAACTTCCTGAATGTTGTCTTTACCAGCAGAATTTCTATCAGCCCTCTGGTCTTCTGAGCTCTGATCAGAATCTCCCATACAGAACATCCTAAGACATTCCAGTTCCACAGTTTCAGGTGACATCTCTGAACCTTTGGAAACTCTTCTCACAATTCATTCCCAAACAGTCTTGAAACATGTGGTCAGTATATTCATAACCATAACTGCACTCCTGATACAGAATTCTGTCTTAGCTAATTTTCTTTCATTGCTGAGATAAAATACTCAACACTCATTAAGGAGGGAAACAGTTTTTTCTCACAGTTTATAATTTTCAGTACACAATCACTTGGCTCCAAAGCAGGGTGGCATGGCAAATGGGTAACAGTTTATGGCAGTGGAAGACAGCAAATACAACAAGAGCAAAGAAGGGAAGAGCAAACCTCTTTTCCTCCCTTATATTTTAAGCAGGCTACTCACCCTAGGGCAGGTGTAGCACTCATACTATCTCCTTGCCCACCTCTTTCACAATTTGAGGATGTATACAAAGTGAGGAACCTGCTGAGTCACTTAGTTAAACTTCTAAATTTCTCAAGTTGACACATTGAATCAACTAATACAATATCCCAGGGCATAAATAGCAAGCCTGGTGCATGTCATTTACATCCTAGGAAAGAGATCTGCTGAGTTTCTTAGATAATCTTCTAAATTTCTCAAGTTAACAAAAAGTGTCAACCATTACACTTTGTAAACATGCTTATAATCTAGCTTTTATTATTAGAAGTTAGGATTTGTGTTTCACTTGTTCATGCTCCTAATGATTAAGCAATACACTTAGTCTTTACTAAACAGTTAACACATGAATTAAAATTGTAAAATTTAATTGTAAAATTTTCATTAAAAATCTCTTTGCCTTTTTATTTGTGAACTAATTGCACTTGAAACAATATTACCAATCAAAAGCCACTTTTAGATTTTTAAATTTCTTTTTTTTTTAATTTTATTTAAAGAGAAAAAAGCAAAACAGAAAAAAGGGTAGTAGTAATAATACAGAATTTCAAAAAAATAAACACTAACAAATCACTAGCTGAAAAATTACATACTGACATCTTAGAAATAGTTGTTCAAGTTATAAAATAAAAGCATACAAAGTAGACATTCAAACAGTGAGACTGCAAACAGTTCTGCTCTATGATCCAACAAAAACTTAATAGTATGGTCATCTCTTCTACACATTTAAACATACATGCAGTTATATCCTTTAGAGCACTTTCTTTTCCTCTCTTTTTTACATTAGCAATTACACATTTTGGGTTTTATTACTCCTACAGTTATTGCATTTTACACTAGAGACAAAATGTGATTTATAAATATGATTCTGATTTATTGCATTTATGAAGATAGTCTCAAGTTGCCTTCATTTACCTATGAATGCCTCAAAATCATCCTTTTTTATAGCTGAGTAACATTCCATTGTATAAAAATACATTTTTCATCCATTCTGCAGCTGATGGGCATTTTGGTTGTTTCCAAGATTTAGCTATTACAAATTGTGCAGCTATGAACATGGATATGCATATATCACTGTGACATGACCTTTTCAGGTTTTCTGAGAAAATAGCCAGGAGGGGAATAACTGAATTGAATGGAACTTCCTAGTCTTCTGAGAATTCTCCATTTGGATTTCCATAGTGGCTGCACCAGTCTACACTCCCACCACCAGTGGAGCAGTGTTCCTTTTTCCCACAGCCTTGCCAACATTTGTTATCAGTTTTTTTCTTGATGGCAGCTATTCTTTCCAGAGCAAGGTGGAATCTCAATGCTGTTTTAATTTGCATTTCTCAAATGACCAGTGATAGCAAACATTTCTTCATGTATTTATTTGCCATTTGTATATCTTCATCTGACAAATGTGTGTTCATTTCAGATGTCCATTTTTGTAGAGGGTCTTTGAATTTGGGGGGCTTGATGTTTTTCAAATTCTTTATATGTTCTGGATATAAGTCCTTTGTCTGATGGATTGTTGGCTAAAATTCTTTCTTATTCTGTCAGTTTTCTTTTCACACTGTTGGTGATTTCTTTTGAAGTGCAGAAACTCTTCAATAATATGAAATCCCAGTTGTTGATTCTTTGAAGTGTTTCCTGTGCAGTGTGCATTTTGTTCATAAATTCTCTGCCTACCCCTATGTCTACAAGATTTCTACCTACCTTATCCTCCAGGAGATTTAGTGTTTCTGTTTTAATATTTAGATCTTTGATCCATTTAGACTTTAGTTTTGTGCATGGTGATATATATATATATATACATCTAGTTTCAGTCTTTGGCATTTGGAAAGCCAATTTTTCTAACACCATTTATTAAAGAGGCTATCCTTTCAGTGAACATGTTTAGCACCTTTGTCAAATATCAGGCGGTTGAGTATCTTTGTAGTTGTGCTTGCATCTTCTAATCTGTTCCATTGATCCTCATGTCTATTTCTTTGCCAGTACCAGGCTGATTTTATCACTGTGGGTTTGCAGTCTAGTTTCAAGTTAGGAATTGAGATGCCTCCTCCCTTGCTTTTGTTGCACAGAACTGCCTTTGCTATTTTAAGTTTCTTCTTTTTCCAAATGAATTTTAGGAGCACTTTATCTACATCTGTGCGGTATGCCAATGGTATTTTGATTGGGATTGCATTAAATCTGTATAACAGTTTTGGGAGTATCACTCTTTTCACAATGTTCATTTTTCCTAACCAAAAGCAAGGAATATCCTTCCATTTTCTAATATTCTTTTCAATCTCCTTTTTTAGCATAGCATCATTTTCAGCATATGGGTCTTTTACTTTGTTAGGTTGATTCCTAAGTGTTTCATTTTTTTAGATGCTATAGTCAAGAGTGATATTTCCATAATTTCTCTCTTGGTGAGATTTTGTTTGTGTATAGGAATGTTATTGATTTTTGAGCACTGACTTGTGTATCCAACAACACTGCTGCATTTGTTTATTACTTCTAGTAGTCTTTTAATGGAGCATTTGATGTCTTCTACATAAGAATGTCATATGCAAATAGGGATAGTCTGACTTCCTCCTTTACTACCTTTATTCATTTTATTTCTCTCTCTTGTGTGATTGTCCTGGCTAGTATTTCCAAAACTATATTGAATAGGAGTGGTGATAGTGAACATCCTTGTCTTGTTCCTGATTTCATTGTGAAAGCTTTCAGTTTTTGCCCATTAAATATAGTGTTGGCTGTTGGTTTGTCATAAATGGACTTTATATGAGGCTATGGAAGACACCATGTATTCTGAGTTGCTGAAGAGTTTTTATCATAAACATGTGTTGGACTTTATCAAGCTTTTTCTGCATCTATTGAGATGATCATGTGTGCTTTTGTTTTTTGGCCCTGTTGATGTGTTGTATTACATTTTTTGATTGCATATGTTAAAACATTCCTGCATTCCTGGAATGAACCCCACTTGTTTGTGATGTATAATCTTCTTCATGATTTGCTGCATTCTATATGCCAATATTTTATTGAGAATCTTTGTATCATTGTTCATTAGAGGGATTAGACTATAGTTCTCCTTTTTGGTTGGTCTTTCTCTGGTTTTGCTATTAGAGTGATACCTGCCTTCAGGAATGATTTAGGGAAGATTGCTTCCTTTTCAATATCATTGAAGAGTTTACAATACTCTTCAATGATATTGGCATCAAATATTGATGATATTGGCATCAAATCTCTAAATTTCTTGCAGAATTCAGCCATATAACTCTTCAATGATATTGGCATCAAATATTGATGATATTGGCATCAAATCTCTAAATTTCTTGCAGAATTCAACCATGAATCCATCAGGATTTGGACTTTTCTTTGTTGGTAAGTTTCAAATTACATTTTCAATTTCAGTAGCTGATAATGGGTTATTCAAAATTGCTGTCTTCTTAGTTGGGCTTTGGTAGTTTATATGTTTCTAGAATTCTGTCCATTTCCTCCATGTTTTCCACTCTATGTGAGTAGAGATTTTCAAAGTAGGTATTCGTGACCTTTTGAATTTCTATGGGATCTGTAGTAATTTCCCCCTTTTCAGTCCTTATTGCATGAATTTGCACTTTTTCTTGTTAAGGTTAGCTAGAAGTTTGTCAGTTTTTTTTTTTGTTCTTTCAAAAAACCAGATTTTAGATTCATTATTTCTTTGTATTGATTTTTAGTTTCAAATGCATTGATTTCTGCTCTAATTTTACAATTCCCTCTCTTCTCTGAGCTTTGGGTTTAACTTGCTCTTCTTTTTCTAGAAGCTTGAGGTGAAGCTTTAGGTTATTTATTTTTGCTCATTCAGTTTTCTTGACATGAGAGTCTATTGCTATATATTTCCCCTCTTAAGATCACTTTCATTGTGTTCCACAGATGGCAGTATGTTGTTTCTGAATTTTCTTTGAATTGTAGGCAGTGCTTTATTTAGTCTTTAATTTCATCTGTAGCCCACTGGTTGTTCAGAAGGTTATTTAATTTCCATGTATTCATGCAGATTTTGCAATTTCTTTTGCCATTACTTTCCAATTTCAGTGTGCTATGGTCAGATATTATGCATGGGATAATTTAAATACCTTTGCATTTACTTAAGAAAGTTTGATGGGATAATATTATGGTCTGTTTTGGAGACTGTCCCATTTGCAGCTAAGAAGAATGTGTATTCTTATATGGTTGGGTGGAACAGTCTAAACATATGCTAAGTCCAAAAGCTCACAGGTATGATTCAGTTCTATTATTTCTTTGCTGACTTTTTGTCTAAGTTGATTTATCTCTTTGTGGTAATGGGGTATTAAGGTCCCCTGTTACAACTGTGTTCTTGTGTATTTGGTTTTTCATGCACATTAGTACTTATATAGTTTGGTGCTCCTGTGTTTGGTGTATTTTTAATTGTTAGTTCTTCCTCTTGAATTTTTCTACCAATGAGTATGTAGTGACCTTCTTTATCTCTTTTAATCATTTTAGGTTTGAAGTTCACATTGTCTGCAAATAGAATAGTTATCCCTGCTTTTTTCTGAGTTCCTGTTGCATGAAATACTATTTTTTCCATCCTTTGACTTTTAATTTATGAGTTTCCTTTTAGGCAGATGTGTTTCTTTTATACAGCATACTGTGGGATCAAGTTTCTTGATCCATTCTGTCAACTTGTTTCTTTTGATTGGTGAATTGAGGCCATTTTCTTTTATGAATATCACTGATGTGCACTGCCTTGACTTTGCCATGTTATGTTCGATTTGCTTTCCTTCTTCTTTTCCCATTTGTTTAACTGCTTGTCCTACCTGGTGGTTTCTCTCTGTTGTTGTCCTGGGGATTGTGGCCATTTTTATCTCTTTCTAGTATGTCTTTCAACACTCTTTCAAGGGTTGGTTTGGTAGACAAGAATTTCTTCAGTTTTTCTTTGTCATAGAAGTATCTTGTTTCTCCGTTAAATTTGAATGAAAGTTTTGCTGAGTACCTCAGTCTGGGTTAAAAGTTGTTTTCTTTCAGGACTTGAAATACCTCACTCCAAGCTTGTCTTGTCTTGAGGGTTTGTGCTGAAAAGTCTACTGTGATTCTAATGGGCTTTCCTTTATAAGTGAGTTGTGTCTTTTCTCTAACAGCTTTTAGTATTCTGTTTATATGCTGCATGTCTGGGATCTTAATTAGTATATGTCTGGGTATAGAATTGTGTTGGTTGTGATTGTTTAGTGTTCTATATGTCTCACTTATCTGCATATCAGATTTTTTTCCCCCATGTTTGGGAAATTTTCTGCAATTACTTCATGAATATTATAGTTTTGTCATTTGCATTGACTCCTGCTTCTTCACTGATGCCTATTAGTCTTATATTGTTGCTCTTGGCATCATCATGAAGCTGCTGGATAGTCATTTCATGCTGCTTTGCTATTTTTATAAGTTCTCCCCTTTCATGATCACTAATTGCGATCCTGTCCTCAAGGGCTGAAATTCTAGCCCCATTTAAATGGTTTTGCCAGCTTTCAGTAGAATTTTTTGCTTCTTGGATGTCTCTTTGAGTTTGTTTCCTGGATTCTGCTTGTTTTTCTTTGTTGTTCATTCAAGGTTTCAATCAGTTTCCCATGCTCCTGTACCTTTTTATCTAATTCTTCTTAGCTGCATTGAGCAACTCTTTTACTAACATTGTTATTTCTGTTTTTACGTGAGGTATTACTTCTAATTTGATTTCCTCCATAGCCTCATGGAGTTGTTTTTTTTTATTTCACTTGCTATTTTTTCAGAGATTTCTGGTGTTACTTTTGAAATCCTCTATTTCAATGTCTCCTACACTGGTGAACTAGATGTTTGAGATTGCATTTTGCTTTTTCATTTTGCCATTTTCCTCTTTGGGGTTAATATTTGGGCCTTCAATCCTACCAGTGTCAACTGTTGGTATTGTGTATATTGGGGTCCTACTGTAAGGTTGATGCTTGTCCAATTGCTGGGTCCCACAATGAAGAGGTGGGCCAGTCACCTGAATTCACCCTGCAGGGCCTGTTGGGTGAGTCCTACATTCTTCCTAGGCTTACAAGCCTATGAGTATTGATGGAAATCAACCCCTAGTTCCTACTGTTATTATTTCCTCAGGTTGTTCAGAGTCACCATGTCTCCCTGTTTATAGTGTCTGTCTCGGCTGGGATCCTACTGTGCCTCTGGGTATCCCACAGGCCCCCTAATTTTCTCCAGGTTGGAACAAGCCTTGTTGGCACCATCTTCAACCTACCTGATATTTTGTGTGGAGGAAGGACTCATCCAGCTACTTGCCAAGCTCACCTATGGCCTACTTCTGGAGGGGGCTTCTCATTGCTCTTTTTTACCCACTGAAGGTGGCCAAGTCTATTTCTATTTTAGGGGCAAACTCACCTCACTGATGGGAGGTTGTCGAGTTCTTCTTATTGAGTCTCCCCTCGATACTGCATGGTTAATCCACTGCAATCCAAGGTTCTTGGGGGAGGTGTGGGAGCCAAAAATCAACAGCAATGCTAGGTCCAGGAGGTGTGTGGGGGTCCCTGATAGCAGTGGTGGGACTGCAGGGCATGTGTCATGGGTTGGAATTCCTAGGGCCTCAGGTGGATAGCCAGGGCTGCAGAACATGGGAAGGGCCTAGTTCTGACCCAGCCCCATGCACACTTCTGGCTGGAATTTCCAAGTCCTGTGAAATCATCTGTAGAGAAGGCTGGAGTCAAAAGAGGGGCCTGGGTCTATCCCCGCCCTCTAAGTGCCTCTGGCTGGAGTTCTGGGTTCTTCCAGGTCATCTGCAGAGAGGGCTGGAGTTGCAGGAGGGACCCAGGTCTAGTCTGGCCCCATGCATACATCTGGCTGGAGTTCTAGGGTTCTGGGAGAATTTTTAGATTTCTACTTTGAAACAATGTGATATTTAATTGAAGTTAATTTTTATATCTGGATTAACACATAATTCTGTGGGCCAAAAGTTTATATTCTTATCTCAGATAATTAAAACATTAACTTGATGATAATATATGGTACAATTTATTTTTTGACCTTATCAATTAAGAGATTTTTAAATTTTTAACTATTTAATGGGAAATCAGATATCATTGGTGGCTGACTACTGGATAACTTTTTTTTTAATTCTGCAGTAAAACTTGACTTTCTAAAGTTCACCTCAAATAATCATTGAACAGAAAACTTCAAATAATTAAAAACCTCCTTAGAGATATGATAGTAAAATTACTGCTAAAATTTAAAATTTTGACATTTAAGTAATGTCAAAATGAAAAAAAATCCCAAATCTCATAATTTGCCATCTGTCACTTGTGACTTACTTAGTGCTCATTGCCCTTAACTACCTAGTTTGTTGATTATAGAATTAAACTACTATTTTGACAATCTTTTTAAAAAATGAGTTAGTGCCTATTTTCCTTTGTCAATTATTTCAATGTGTACTATTGATCATCAATTTTAATTGACTTGTAGGGAGATTTCTTTCAAGGTGAGAATTTATATGTAAATTGAGATTGAATGGAGTTGAGAATAGGACTAACAAATATGAAAAAAGAAATCTTAGTATTTAGGGTTAGTAAAGGATGTGTCATTTACTGTTGTCTGTCCATTGACTTCTATTTTTTAAAACAATGTGAACCAGACATGTCATTCAACTTGAATAACTAACTTACAAGAGTAAAGTTATTTTTACCAATCATAATTTCATTAACATAGGCACATGATTACATATGATCAAGTAAGATTTACTTATTATCCATAGCTCTATAGTTAAGCATTTTTTTAACATAACAGGAGTGGAAATATTTATATGTTTCCATTTACAAATTTCAATACTTTTAATTTTATGTAATATATATTATTATTTTTATTTATTATATTCTGATGGTATTTGGCTGTTTTTCTGTTTTATTATATTATTTCCAACTTCCACTTAAGTTAATGTAGACAACATAAAGTTTACCTGAAAATTATGATAATTTTTGCAAAAACAATGGTATATTTCTAATGAGGTTTTAAGCACAGACAGATTCATAGTTAAATTACAATGCCATATAGAAGGAAGGAAAATATATTTCATTTATTGTGCACCTCTATTGATGAGAAAAACTTGTTTAAAAGAAGCTCCAGAAAGGTTAAAAACTACACATTCATGCAGACAGATGTTAGTATAAATGCAATGCTTTGGTCAGATCAGATCAGTACAAAGTATGTGACTCTGTATGGGAGGAAAATGTAAAAGAAGTGATAATGAATTGTATCGTGTTAACCCATAGACTCCTTGGGGATTTTTAAGCTAAATTTTGCAGAGATATAGTTCAGTGAGCTTCTTCTAAAGTAGAAGGATATATTCAGCACTTTAGGAGATAGGGATAAAAATCAAATTGGAATATGACAATTTGGAGTGGAAAAAAAGAAAAAAAATAATTGTGCCAGTTCTTTCATTGTTTAACATATTCATTGAATGTTTTAAGTCGAGAGGTCTTTTGGAATGTAATGCAAATCAGTAGCAGTGGAAGAATTTGAATTTTCAAAAATGATACCTCCAATTATTATTTTAAGTGAGGTGATTTTCAAATGCACAAAGGAGTACTGCATAGAAATTCATCATAATAAC
Source organism: Hydrochoerus hydrochaeris (assembly GCA_004027455.1). Lineage (NCBI taxonomy): Eukaryota > Metazoa > Chordata > Mammalia > Rodentia > Hydrochaeridae > Hydrochoerus > Hydrochoerus hydrochaeris. The sequence goes on from PVLA01010753.1 coordinate 42,774, forward strand.
TTAGAGCCACTTAATGAGATTTGTGTTATCTGATTATTGATTTGTGATCTGTAATCAAGACTCAATAATATAAACTTAAAATACAGAATATTAAGGATATATGTAGTAAATGATGGACAATTATGAACATACAGTATTTGTACATGTGAAATGTAGTAATCTATAATATAGTGATAAGTACAAAACTCTCCTTTTACTGTATTTATCTCTTCATTTTAAGGAGATATGAAATGATACAATGTCTTTAATGTAGCAAATATTAATATAACAAGATTTATATACTATGGGGTATATTTTAGAAGATTATGAGATAAAAGGAAAAGTATTACTTAGATGCATTCTTACATAGGTCATAGCATGTTGATATTTAGGATACAGATCAGGTTCACAGTCTACCTGTTTCAGTCATTAACTTTTATGAGACTATATAGGTTACCAAATTACTTGAGTCACAATTGCCTTCACCGTAAAATGTTTTGTATCCACCTATGTCACTGTTACAAATACTTGAGAAAATCAATTTATAAAGAAAGAAGATTTATTTATTGTAGTCTGTCACAGGATAACACATTATGACTGGAGCCCACGGTGGAGCAGAACTGCTCGCCTTGTGGCCAAGAAGCAAAAGAGAGGAAAATGAAGTGTATCTCTTTCAAGAGCACATCTCCAGTGAATGCAAGCCCTCTCACTAAGTCCCGATTCTTAAAGATTCTACCACCATCAAGTAATATCACACACACCAAACCTTTAACACAGGGGCTGTTGGAAGACATTTGTCCAAACTAAAGCACTATTTCATAGGCTGATTATTAAACAAAATGACTGTGGAAAGTACCTAGAAAAGTACTTACCTACAATCTGCTAACCATTAAAATGTTAGCTTTATTGATCACTATCTTTATTCTTTGATAAAACTCTTTAGGGGCATGAACTTCTTTAGAGTGTGAGTGGTGTTAATTTGTATTATATTAAAATAGTTTAACTTATTGAACAATGACATATTACCATGAGTCAATTTTCACAAAGTGAACAATTCTACAAGATCACACCATTAATATATAAATAAAGAATTGGCATTCACCAGCCACTGATATTTTTTCTTAGCTTTCATGGTCCAAACAATTAATAACATTTTGCTTTATATTAATTTTATATAGAGTATTTGAGCTTGCTAATTTATCTTAATTTTATGTTATACAAATGATATTTTGGAGTTTATATTCCTTTGTGCCTTTCAATATTCTCCTGAAAATGTTTTTGAGATTTATTGAAGTTATATATGAAGAAATATGATAACTTTTATTGCTGTATAATAGCCTAGTTTATGAATATAAAATAAATTATTGATCCCATCTATGTTTGATTAATTGTGGATTGTTTCCTTTATGAAAATTATAAACAATGTGCCTGTGACTATTTGTATGTTCTTGCATATAATAAATATATGCTATATGTTTTAGTCTCATATATTATGTATTTTACCATGTATATTAACTATATATGTGAAATTTAAATGTTATATTTAATCATGTGTATATATTTTGAGATGCTTTCCACTGAACTCAAATTGTTGGGTCATTAGGCTTCTTTACATTTAGCTTAGTTAATAATGCCCAACAGCATTCTGAAGTGCTTTTAATAAATTATACTTCAACAAGTAAGATTTTTATTTGCTCCTATTCCTTATTTACCATCTCCAATTCCCAGGTCTGTTGTTTTTCAGTCTTCTGGTTGATATGTAGTGATACCTTATGACGGTTCTAATTTGCATTTCCTTGAAGAGTAAAAGGTTATGCTGAGATATTTTCATGTCTGTTTTGCAAATTTATAATCATCTTTTTGTGAAATAACTATGAAATTCTTCTAGTATTGTTTGCATCATTTTGATAATTTAAAGAATTTTTTCTATTTGAGTTTGGTATGCATATCTGATAATACTTTTCTGTTGTAAGCTTAGCTTTTTCATTTTTTGAAACTTTTTTGATTAACTCAAATTTTAAAATTTTAACGTTATTCAAGTATAATGTAAACATATCTTGTGATATGTACTTTTAATTTCTTTCTTAATAAATACTTCCCATTACAAGGCCATGAATAAATTTAGTCTGTGAATAAATTTTACTGTTTTATCTTTTAAAATCACTTATAAAATTCAACCCATGTAAACTGTCAAAAGTGCAAGTCCTTAAATTCTTTTCTTGTCTTGGTAAATTTTGATGAGTAGATTTCTAAACACATTTTAGTATTTTCATGTCCATTTCTACAAGACATTGCACTGCCATTTTTTTTAGCCTTCTTTTTTTTTATACCAAGGATCAAACTCATGACCTTGCGCTTGCCAGGCAGGCGTTTATGCCACTGAGCTAAATCCCTGGCGTGAACAGCATTTTTGATGGATCATTAATTGATAATCATGCCTATTTTTCATACTCTCATTTTTGTAATACTATTAGCAGTATAAAATTTTTTGTAAGACTATTAGCAGTATAAAATTCTTCAATTAGGAGATTCATAGTCTAGATTTTGATGTTAGTCTTAGTTGATATGTGACACATACTAATTATCTTGAAGATGAAAATGAAGTTAGTGTAATTGTATCATTTTTACTCATTCTATTGGGATCCTTCTGTGATAAGATTTATTCTTCATTATTTTTGAGTAAAAAAATTTCAGGGGGAAATAAATTGCCTTCTTGTTTTCACTGTTCGTATAATTCGGTTTCTTGTGATTATGGTACAAATACCCAAGTTTTCTGTTGGGCTCCAAGTACTTTCCAGCTATGAGAAGCAATTATGGCCCCCTTCCTCCGTCTGCAAATCACTTTTCACCCCACATCTCTTGGCCTTCTTGGGAAAGGTTTTCTGTTCTAGATTTCATATAAATAGATTGAGTTCTCGCAAGTAATTTAATGGACTCTTCCCAATTTTGATTCTATACTCTTTATAACTGCAAAGTTCCATATTTAATGGAAGATAACATACTCATGGGTACTAAAGATTATAATATGTAAATATGTTGCAAGACATTACACTCTCTACCAAAAATTAAAATCATAAATGTAAAAATGCTCAATAAAATACCACATCTACTTGCTCAACATGTGTTGAATGTTCAAACTTAAAATTTGTTATAGTAAATGACATGTTTCACTAAGTTCCCTCAAAACACTCCACCTATCTTTGAACACTTTTCCCATCATTCTGAAGCTTTCTAGAAGCCCTCTTTGGTGATTTCTTCATATTCCAATGTTGTAGCTGCCTCAGTTTCCTGAATTGATCCAAACACTTATGTTTTATCGTCATATTAAATTTAGGGAAGAACTAGAAATTTTGTAGTGCCAGATTTGGCGATAAGGTGAACAAGAGCACATTATAGAAATTTTATCTGACAACAGTTGCCATTAACATTTATTTAAAAAGTGTTGCTCAAAAATACGATGAACTTTTAAATTTTTAAAAGACCCAACTCTCAGTAAAAAAATACATCATTAATCATTCTCAAGAGTGAAAACCTTTAACTCTCTATGCAAACATACCAATTCTCCTGGACAATGTGTCTTTCATTGTTAAAAGTTGTCTCTCTTTTAAACATTTATCATGTTTTTCATCATCCTTGTACATAAACAATTTGTTACTTCATGTGTGATTTAGCCCAAGAATGCAAAATTGTTTTAACTTCACAATCTATTATTGTATTTCACTGTTAACAGATAAAGATGGAAAAATGATAAACTCAAAAAGCTCCAGAAAAAGTGTTAGACAAGATTCCACATCTGATTATTTTAAATATACTAAGAAACCAAACATAAAAATAAAATTGGGTGGGTGGGGATTTAGCTCAGCGGCATGAGTGCCTGCCTGGCAAGTGCTATGTGAGTTTGATCCCTGGTCCCCCCAAAATTTTTTAAATAAATAAATAAAAATGGGGGTACTGTACTATACCAAGGCTTTGAATATGCTAAGTAACTATCAAGTCTGGTCATAGATAAGTAGAAAAAAAACATATTTTCAGTGATAATAAAAACTGGTAAAATCATTGACAGAGAAAAAGATAGAGTACTTTTATAATATTAAACAAACTTATATTACTCATCAATCTCTTAGGAATTCATCTAAGGGAAATTAAATATCTTTACATGCAAATTTGCTAATAGGTTCTCATAGCAACTATATTAATATTCATTCTAAGTTGGCAATAGCCCAAGTATCTATCAGCTATAGTTTTTTACTAAACAAATTGTGTTTTATTCATAGAGAGTAGACATCACAACACTAAATGGAAAATTGCAGTGGTAAAAATCACTAGGGAAGGGAAAAATGTAATGAGTGCAAAAGGATATGAGGTGCTTTTGAAAAGTGTAAATTATTTTAGATGTCAGGAGTAATATAGTACATATTTTGAATTTTACAATGATTAAAAATATATTTATGAAAACATCAGCTTAGCTTAGAACTTGAAGCAATATGGCTGAAGAAATAAAATTTTATCTCCCAAAGGGCTCAATCATTTCTAAATTATGGAAATTAAAAATTAAAGAAATTGTAGTATTGTTTGAATGAAAATCTTAACAAAAGTTTTCAATAAACCTGAATTGCATCAGAAAAGTGCTAATAAAAATATGAAAAGACTATTGAAATTATGTGCCATTAAAAAATTAAAACTTACTTGAATGGCTACTATACTAGTTTTTCTTTAAAAAATATGAAAACAATCTCTGATGACACATGGAGCAACTGGAAATCCCATACATTTCTCAAGAGAATGCATTATGTTTCAGTCACTTTTAAACACTAAACACTGTCATAAACTTCAATGGGCACTGAGTACACACTTCAAAGTTATTTAGGAAACAAAAATACTAATATGTAAACCTTTAGATACTTTATTTGTAAAAGCCAAAAAGCGAAAATAATCCAAATGCTTTTGATAAGTGAACGTACAGTTGAATTTTTGAGTATCTATGTAATAACTCCCCTCAATACATAGAAAAAACTAGCATGGTTATAATTCACAAGTCATGCTTTGTGAAAGAAACCTTGTAAAAATTGTACTTTCTTTTTTGTGTTCCTTTAAAACAGGCAAAACTTTATGAAGAAAAACTCAAACCAATGGTTTCCAAGGGCTAGGGAAAGATCAGTAGTTTCATGTTGTTTTAATACAAATAACTTTCTTCTAGCAAAAGCAGGGCTTGGTTACCATTTCCACTTCCACTATACCTCCAAAATGCTCCAGTCAAAGGCGGGAGAGAACCTAAAAGCATCTCTCCTGCCTAACTGACTGGGCTTCCTGCTTCCCTATCTTTCCCTTAAACAGACTATTCAGTTATGTTCTGAAACTTAAAGTTACACCCTTATATAATTTTGCTAGTTGCTTTACCACCTAACTGTTGTTCTCTTGCTCTGTCTGTCTACTTGTCTGTTTCTGTCCCTCTCTGTCTTTTTCTATCTCTCTCTATCCTTCTCTGTCTCTGTGTCTTTGTCTTTATCTCTGTTCCTGTCTCTGTGTCTCTGTAGTCTGTCTAGCTCTCTCTCTCTCTCCCCTTCTTTTCTCCTCCCCTCTTCTCTCTCCTTCTCTTCTCCTTCCCTCCCCCCTCTTCTCTTCCGAGTGTTCCACTCTCTCTTCCTGACTATTCCAGCTATAAATGGAACACTGCTCTATCAACTTACTTTACCTTGTCCGGTTCGAATCTGTATATAAAAATCATACAAATTCTTAAACAATGGTGGTGCATGTTGAACTTACTCCTTTTCTCTGAAGAGTATTTCACGCCAGGTTTTCTCTGGATGTCTGGGAGAATATAAGGACATGTTCTCAACACCAGCACAGTAAGCAAGCATAAAGCAGATATGACTCAGACAGTGATCATGAGGTCATCTGCAGTGTAAACAAGATACCTGTGTGAGGACACCCCAAAAGCTGGACTGATAAATAGGCACTAAGCTGTTTTTCTAGTAAAACTGGCATCCTGAGAGGCACATTATAAATTCCTGAGTCCAGTCGTGTTTATTTTTGGTTATGGTAGGGTTATTAGCATCCCTTTGGTGCTTGAACTTCAATTTAACTGGGAACTCACTAAACAAGGCATTGGGAGATTTATTTCAGGGGGACATGGAAAAAGTACTGGAACTCCAATTTAACTGGGGACTCACTAAGTAAGAAGCATGGAGATTAATTTCTCAAGGACTTGGAAAAAAATTTTAGGTACTGGAAGTGTTATTATATACTTCAGTTGTAATGATGGTTAAATGTTTAAATATACATAAACTGAAAAATATATAAATACTGAATAAATTCATTCAAAGAATGGACTTAAGAAGAGTGTGTTTTAACTAAAAATTAATTTTAAAATAATAATTCTTAATATTAATTTTCAATAATTTATGAGAAGCACAATGAGACTCTATTGAATTTTTTTGTAGTGGTTATAGTTAAAAGCTTATCAGTAACTAAAAATTGAAACAAGGATACAGAGCAATTGAAAGATACTTTTTGTTTTTGTTTTTATTTTTTGTTTTTTTTTTTTGTTTCTGTGGTACCAGGGATCGAACTCATGACCTCGCGCTTGCCAGGCAGATGCTTATGCCACTGAGCTAAATCCCTCACTTTGAAAGATATGTATTTTTGCTCTGTATATAAAATAGCATAATGTTAAAGGGTAGAATTTGGCAATATCTTATAAAAGACCCAGTAATTAAGAGAAACTAGGTGCATATCTGTCTTAACTATCTTGAAAGTTTTGTGCTAATATTGTTTGGACAAGTCTATACCTTGCACTCTGAATAATACTACAAAGACAACAATATGTAATATATAATTATTATAACTCTCGTACTAACCTATTTTGAAACTCTGCTTTTTTGTTGTTTTTATTTTTTCTCTTTAAAATTTTTGTCACTAAAAAATCCAAGGACTAGTAACTAAGACTTTTCTCAAAATCAACTGAAACTAAATATACAAAAATGCTTATTCATAATAGCCTCAAATTGAAAAAAAGTCAAATGCATATCAACAGATGAACAGAATAACAAAATTAATATATTTATACAATTAAATACTATTCCTTGATAAAAACAAACTAAATCTCACACAAATGTCTCAAGTAAAAGGATATCAAAAATATTTTTAATTTAAAAAGCTATATTCAATTGGATTGCATTGCATTATCATGATTATATGAAATTTGGAATAGAAAAAATTTTTTATTGATCAAAAAGTAAGCAGTGTAGATGTGAATCTATTAAAGTAATCAATGAAAAAATCATAAAGATACTTTTTGGTAGAAATAACTTCATCTTGAATGGTGAAAATAATTATCAGAACTCATCACAATGCTTGGTTAAAATGATTTCATTTTATTACATGCATTCAAACACAAATACATTTTTCCAAAAATTTTAAAATATATATCAATTGCAATATATGCAACTTACCCAAAAGTGGATGCAAATAAATGAATGTCAAATTAAATAGACAAAGGAGTACATATTTTTGGAAAGTGACTAAAATTATTTTTAGGTTTCAATATAAACTCTATCCTTTATGTAGAACTTTTAACATATTTGATGAAATTTGCTTAGTATATGGATTATTTGCTAAAATAATTTGGAGATGAGAGAAATGAGTGTAGGACACATACATGGATTAATGGTTCATTTAGACCTTTCATTTTTCTTATGAAGAGTTTCTATTAAATTCTCCTTCACTCAACTAAAAGCTTTTGCTTGTTTGTCTTAACTTCCTTTCTTATCAAAGGAACTACTTTTGAATCAGATAATGCTGTTAAAATCTGGATTGACAGTATGTCTTACACAATGGTATATAAAATATCTTTAGCAACATTCAAAATGTGGGCATTCACCTTCCTCAGTTGTTGCTCCTAAGCTTGCTATTGAATAATTCTTAACTAGTTTTCTTCTTGCATTAAACTTTTCTCAGTCATCAATAATAACTTACTTATTCTAGGATAGATTTAATCTAATTTTCATATTTGCAATACTACCCAATCTTACTCATGAAAATGAGAGAATGACTTTTGTCTTCATCAGTGAAATCTTACTGTCTATGTTTAAATGTTGGTGGCTACAAGTAGCTAATAGCTCTTTATACCTTAGTGCTATGAATTCAAAACACAAATAAAAGTCTAGTAATAGTCTTATTTACTTAACAAGTAGGTATTTAGCACCTGTTTTTCCATCATGTAGGTGTTAAGAATTAATGACAAAAGACTATAATCTACATAGTGTGCATGTTCTCCATAAACAAGTAAGAGTAAGTAAGTTATAATATTAATAGTGGTATTAGGTTTCAGCAGACCTGCTACATTGAAATATTTCTAAAATAAGTGTGATGCGGGAGCTTAAAGACTATATCAATTTGTGTATGTTTGTGTGTGTGTAAATTGATGAGATGAGGTGAGGTTAGGTGGAAGAAATTTGAGTAAAAGTAGAAACTTAGAGTTTTTCTAATGCCAAGATTTCTAAGTCAAGATCCTTGTGTGGTTGGAATATCTGGAATAACTAGTACATTTGACAGTGATGTATGTCCAATCTTCTTTTTAGAAATCCAGAAGTAAAAAGTAAAATCTCATCTTGCTTGCACAGTATTTCATTATTCTCTCCTCTCCAGCAACATCACTGCTTTCATCTTCCTTTACCTTTTGTAACCTGCAAGTACATCTATACTCACATTTTCACTCCAATAGTACAGGGATCTGTTCCTGCTGTCATGCATATTCCTTGTGATTGTCTCCTGTTTATCTCCTCTGAAGCCTTTCTTTATTGGTAATGATGGCAAATCTTTTCAGTATTCCAATCCATTTTTTCTTGGCTTATTCCTTTTGCCTCATATATATTCAGTATATTTCCATCTACAAAACTAATTATATTTCTATTTAGAATCTCATGTAAGTGTAGTCTTTCTATTTTGCACAGGTCAGCTTCCCAAAAGAGTAATCCAAATGCACTGCTTCTATTTCTCAATAACAATTAAATTCATTTTAAAAAGGCAAATTGCATCTACGTGTTGCTCCAATCTAGAAGTAGATGCTAAGGGTGCAGATATCAGACAGAATCAGGTTCCCATAGAGAAATGAAAAGTAGTCCGATAACTCAAAATGTCAGAGTAAAGATACTTAAGCTAGAATACATAATTTACTGGACAACCAATGAAAGTAATATTGAGTGGTTTTAGAACAAAAACAAGTGGGCAGGAAACATATTTAGAACAAACAAAAATATTCAAGATATTAAAACATTAGAAAGTATATACTTACTACAGACAATTCACAGCAGAATCAAATGCATGGGACATCCCAGCAAAGGAGATTTATTCAGTGATAAAATCCCACCAAACCTTTATAAAGAAAGTATAACACACTGGTTAAATTTTTGTTTAAGTTCATGCTGTTAAATGAAACACATAAAGGCTAAGTATTGTGATTCCATACATATTCTAGAAAATACAAAATTATAGAGACAATGAAAAAATATCACTGGTTGATGAGATAAGAGGAGAGAAGGAAAAATACATGGGTTACTCAGAAGCATTTTTAAAACAGTAAAACAATTCTATGTAATACCATAATGCTGGACATATGACATTATTTCTCAAAAACATTGAACCATACAATACAAAATGAACTTATATGTAAAGTATAAAGTTTACTTTTTGAATATATAATATTTAATTATCAATTTTAACCACAGTATTGTATTAAAGTAGCACATTAATAAAAGGGAAGATTGAAAGAAAAGTTAGCAATTACTTTCTTTATACTTTCTAATTTTTCTATCTGTTTACGAGTTTTTTAAAAAATGAAACTCATTTAAAAATATCAGTCATCTCAAGCAGGAAATGGAATAGTAATTATTTTTGTTTACTTTTTTCACAGAACATGGAGATGAGGGCTTAGTTAAGGAGGAGAGTGCATTCTTTATAGGATTAGGAGTAAAATGCTGGTTTCACATAGTGTATTGTGGAAAAGAGTCTATAGGACAGGGCTCACAGCTGAGAGAAGTACGATTTTATTGAAAACTTAGTGTTAATAATAATGGCCTTTGGTGATGATATTTTTATGTTTCGTGAAAGTTTTAAACAATATTAAATCAATCTTCTCTTGATTTAAGTATCGTTGAAAATTGCATTAAAGAGTGAGTTGGGGCCATGCAATAAAGACTTGTCTTTCATCATATACTACTAAGAGTGTTTTCTTGAATATTTAAGAAACTTAATCTCCTTTTTACTTACTTGGCACACAAAGGTCTATTTACAACCCATATTAATTCAATTTTTCCATGTTACCCAGTAGTAAATTTTTTTTTTCTCTAGAAGCAATATCTCACCCCTGTGACACTTGTCAGCCCATCTGGACCATATGAATAATGAGAATTCACTTGCTCTCACCCAGGGATCTACTGTGTCCTGTATTCCACTGGAAATATGCTCATTGATAACTGAGGCAGTAACTCAAGGAGTTTTATTTATAAGATGTAAATTAGTAAATATTACAAATTGAACAAAAACTATTAGTTGTTTATTTATTTTAGAAATGCAATTTTAAACATTTGCTTAAAATGGCAATGCTTAAGAATAACATTAAAACACAACCAAATAATTATTGATTATCTTTCTGTACTTCCTTTACATAATGCAACACTTTTCTCAAGGAAAAATAAGCCCCAAGCAAATGAAAAAACTAAAAAGAAAGTAAACACGGGAGTAAGGATTATTCCACCATTTTGTAGTAAATGATCAGCCTTCTAGGGGTATGTCTGTATTAGCCTCCTGTGCTTAATGCATCCATAACTACCACCTCTTTTCTGTAGTGAGGACACCAGGCAAACAGGAAATCAAACTCACCTGCATAATACCTTTGATATTTGTGGAATGAATCATAACACAGTGCTACTATATTTTAAAGCATTTTCACCTGTGTTTTACTCAAATATTCAAAAGCTAAGACTATATGAGCTAACTAAAGAATTTAAAAATGTCTGTACTTGTCAAACTTACTATTATATCTTGATGGAAGATAGTGTTGGTTCAATCTTTAGTTTTCCAAAGAGTCATATATTTCCTAGAGTACTTGCTCTCTCTCACTGCTTTAGAAATTTCTATAAATAACTTAATGAATTTTAATGTCACTCCAACACTTAAACAGAGAAAAGTTTCTTTCCTTTAAAATTAGCAATAAAAATACATTTTAAGCATATTGAAGTGTTACAGGATGGGCTTTATTTTGAAAATTCCTCATGTTGTATCTGACTATATCATTTGTGAGCAAGGATTGCTCTAAACTGCTCCAGTGGCTGTGTGTCTTAGAAATGCAGCCAGCTTCCTGGTATATCAATTTGGTTAACTGTGCAGTATGGATTTGCAGCAGCATAATTCAGACTGACTGCTCCAAATAATACTCTGACAACACTTTGAAAATAGCAAAGTAACTTAGAAAAGTATAGAATCATCTCGAGATATCACATCCCCCAGCAGAATTCACAATACTGTTACCAAAGTGACAAAATAGAAGCTAAATTGTATTGTGGCATAGTAAAGCAGCAGTTTGTTTTCTGGACAAAATTTGTTAGCACAACCGAACTGTAGCAGAAGTTAAAGTCCCAACTCAATAGGGTAAATGTCAAATGTATAGAGGGTCAGTAATTATGTAATATTTTCCAACATGGTTAATACACAGTGACACTCAAATACATTTATTTTGTGATGGATCCATAGCCTACTTTTGATTTTGAAACACAATCTCCCTAAGTTTCATGTGTCCAGGATGAGCATTAATTTTGAATTCTTCTGCCTCAGTCTCCTAAGCATGGAATGATGGGCCTGAACTGAGAAACCCAGGTTACAATGACACACTATAAAACCGCAAAGGCAACACAGAATGTTAGAGAAAGTGTATATGTTACCAGTTGAAACACTGGAAATATTTTTAAAGTCTTTATTTGTTTAACATATTTTACAGTGTTAACTTGAGATAAGGGAAAAATGGATTTGGCATTGGGATATTTATTATGTTTAATGTTGATTAAAGTATCTATGGAATTTATATAGTAATTTAAAAATGATGTGCTTCTTTTTTATAAACAGCATGTCTTTCACAGTTAAGAATGTTTATGTTATAAACTTTTGCATATCATAGTCTTTTAAAGGATATTTGAAAATTTTCCATAAGAGTGATGGAAAAATCATTGCATTTTTAAGTAATTTTTGGAAAACATTCCCATGAGATAGCACAAAACATATAGAAATTTATAGTCATCGGCTTTCTATTTATAATCTGATGCTCCATTTTGCATAGAGAAGCTTAAAAATTTGAATTTCACTCAGTACTGTTATTTATTTAGTTATTATTGACATCTATTTTATTGCTGTGCAATTGAAAATGCTTTGGTTGCTAATGTAGACACGCTTTAAGATGGATGTGCCCATAGTTGCAAAAAATAATGCTATACACGTAATAGATCTTTAATACTGTTGATTGAGTCATTGATTGGATTCTTAAATAAGGACATGGAAAAGTTTAAAGTGAATTGTGAACCTTTGAATACTTTGTCTTACTGAAAAGTCTGGTGACCTTTGGAGCTACCATTCTCATCTGCATTTCTTATAGTTTGAAAGAGGATATTCACTGCCGTCCTTAAATTCCATTTTACAAGGATGATCAGAAGGATGTGAACTCTGGTTACAAAAAAGAAATGGACAGTTACTCTTCTGCTTCCATATAAAGCAAATACTTCTTATATCTTCTTCTCTTTTTCTCTTCTCAATTAGACTATCTTAAAAATCATTCTATCAATATACATTGCAGTTAATTTTCATGTTGCTTTTAATTTAAAGCACAAGGCCTCACACTGTGAACATTAGTGTTGAGACTTGCAATTGAGAAAGAAAATAATTCAATTTCAAGAAGAAAACATTTTTTCTTTTAAAGAGAAAAAATAAATACTCTTATGTGTATTGTTCTGGTTTTTGCAATAGATAACTATTTTCTAGCAGTATACATATGTTTTTCTTATTTTACAAAAAGGAAACAAAGTATAAAGGAATAGAAATAATGAAAATGTAATAAAAAAGGCAATTAAATCATTATAGAGAGTAATCTATACTCTCAGACCAAGGAAAAGAAATACAGGACTATCAAGGTAAGACAGCTCCTGCCATATGATTAATAAGGTATGCTGGGGTTTTTTGTTTGTTTGTTTTTCATCTTAGATGCATATCTTAGATAGCTGACATCTGGGCAACCATCATAAAGTATCATCAACCCTGTTTAGCCAAATAAACAACAGAAATTTATTTTTCACACGTCTGGAGGCTTGCAAGGTGGCTGCCAATTTAGGATGAGGTTCATGAATGGAGCCTTCTAGTTGGGGACTGAAGCTACATTGGGCCAGTAATCACATTTGTGAGAAATGCATTTTAATGATTTAATCACCTCTGTAATTTTCTACATCTTAATATCATCGCACTGATGACTAAGTTTCAACAAATGAATTTCTGGAGGAATACAAATATTTAGACAATAGCAAGACATGGAATTAGGAATTCTTGGTAATTGTCCATAGAACTGGGTGAAATTAACTCAATATTGTCTTTAAAACTGAAAATTATCTTCTCTTTTCTTAGATTTAAATCCACAGTAATAACGAACAGTCTAGTTATATAACAATAACAACATTGGACTGTAAATAAAAAGCCACAAAAATACATGATACTGAATTAAATGGTCTATTCTTCCACCTCTTTAGAAATACCCCTGTTGTCTATTGTTTCACAAATTCAGCCCCAAGATCTATGGATTTGTCATCTTTGTAACTGAATTACTTCATTTATGTTTTTCCTATTTTTGGTCTTAGTATGTGGTCCATTGGTTTCTCAAAAGTGTACTCTGAAATATAGAAAACGCATGCTGAATCTGTGTAATAAACTCAACAAAAGAAAGATTACCACCAAGCTATATTTTTGATTAAATGAAAGAAATACAAGTGACTGATTGTTAAGGTATTACATTCAATAACTGTAACAAAGGTAAATTTTAAAATGTATGAGTTTTCTACAAGCTCATTTTGAACCTACCTGAGATATGATAACATCCCATGTTCCTGCTATAGAACAAATCACCTAGAGATAAATGATTCTCTAAAATCATGAATCTCATAAACTAGTGATATGATGCATCTAGATGATGGTATTGTTTAATAATAACTGAATTTTTGCTCATTTTTGTTGAGGTGGAAGAATTTCTACTATTAAGACTGGTCCAGGCATCTGTATGGGAACTTACTATAAGAGACCACTGCTGTGAGATGACAAGGTGTTCCAAAATTCACAAAGTATGTCCTGTTCAAACAAGGTATGCTATTTCCATTTTCAGTGAGTGTTCCTTTCCTGCTGTTTCTTTGTAATACAAAAAATTGTATAATAAATCTTTTGTGGATAAAAATCCTTTGAAGTCTCTGAGGGCCTTCCAGCAATGGAATACTTAATGTGACTACTGCATAATTAATGCAAAGGCAAACAAAAGCCCCATAAATAGCAAACAAATGAATGCATGAATAAATAAGTAAGTAAATATAAAAAGTAAAAACTGTGGGAAAGTGGACTAATAACATTAATAAAGAAACTATTGAGTAAATGAGGATTAGCCTGGAGGCACTAAAAAGAATACAGATACTAATTGCATATGCACATTGAAGAAAGAAAATTAATATAAGAAAAATTATTATTTAAATCATTATACTAGAAAATTTCAAAGAACAAACATAGTTGAATCTCTTGCCAATGTGATACAAATTCAATTGACTCAATAACTTCTTTTCTATTATAAAACCAAGAGGTGTATAAGTTAACAGTGGGCTTTTTTAACTAATTTTACTAAAATATATTTGAGTATTAAGAAGAGGCTAAAAAAACCCATTTTTTAGGATTTATTTTGGCTAACTCTTTGTAGACATTTTATTTCATAGTGTGTTTGCACATTACATCATAATTACCTACTCATAACTTCATAATCCCACAGGCTACATGTGTAAAAATGAAGACCAACATGTTATTTAGTGAGTAATGTTGCAGTATACAATTCTATTTAGATAGGATTTTCTTTTTACAGAATCATTAAAGTATAATTCCATTAAGTAGGGTATTTCCATGAGGCTCCTCACTGAAGTAATTAATAAAAAGGAAAATCAAGATCCTTTGAACAAATAAGTAGAGAAATATGGCTTTCCTTGCCTTGTCCATTTTTTTTAATCTTGGTGTTTCTTAGGATCTGAAGTATACTCTCCCTAAAGTAATGTGGTAAATCCCTTAACTCGAAAGGGGAAAATGGCAAAATGAAAATGCAAAATGCAATCTCAAACATCTAGTTCACCAGATTAAATCAAATTAGAAGTACTCTCTCATGTAAAGATAGAAATAACAACCTTAGTAAAAGAGTTGCTGATCACAGCTAAAGAAGAAATAGAGAAGGGGCTGGGAATTTAGCTCAGTGGCATAAGAGCCTGACTTGCAAGCAAGCAGTCGTGAGTTCGATCCCCAGTACTGATAGAGAAAAAAGTACAGGACCATGGGAAACTGAAACCTTGAATGAACAATAATTTGAAAAAAATTCTTCTTTTCTTAATATAAGTAGTTATATAACTATCAAAAACGGATTTTGCAAATTTTGATATCATTGATATTTATTTTTATTTAGTTACAATATTTTCTGATATGCATTATGATTTTTTAACTATTGACTGCTTATATATAGATTTAAATTACCAGTATTTGCAGGGTTTTAACAACTATGTTTATTTTATTTATTCCTACTTTAATTTTTTCAGGTAATGTGCTTTGCAAAATGTTAAATATTTTATATTTATTGGGAATCATTTTTAGGCACAACTGATGTTCTGTTTTGTTGAGGATTCCTTGACATTTAAAACAGATGTGTTTTCTAGAATTTGAGAATAGTTATACATATATATTGATTGAATCAAGTTGCCAGGTAGTTTTGTTCAAGGGTTTTGTATCCTCTATACTGAATTTCTCAGAAATTTTCAGAAATCATTGACAGAGTGGTAAAAGCTACAATTATAATTTTGAGTGATCTTCCTCATTTTTTTCTTTTGGTAATGAAGTATAGTTATTAGGTACATATAGATTTTCTTTGACTCATCCCTCATTCCCAAGTACATTCCTCATTCTGAAATCTATGTTGCTAATATTAGCTTGGTCACTCAAGTTATACATAATGTCTACAATGTATACTTTTGTTCCTTTTCTTAAAAGTTCTATCCTTTCATGATCACTAATTGTGATCCTGTCCTCAAGGTCTGAAATCCTATCCTCAGCTTCATTTAAACAGTTTTGCACACTTTAAATAGAATTTTTTGTTTCTTGGATGTCTCTGTATTTGTTTCATGAATTCTGCATGTTTTCTATATTGTTCATTCAAGGTTTCAATCAGTTTCCTATGCTCTGTACTTTTTTCTCTATTTCTTCTTTAGCTGTGCTCAGCAACTCCTTTACTAAGGTTGTTATTTCTGTCTTTACATGGGAGAGTACTTCTAATTTGATTTCCTCTATAGCCTGATGGAGTTTTTTTTTTTTTTATTTCACTCGTTATCTTTTCAGAGATTCTTGGTGTGTTACTTTTGAAGTCCTCTATTTCAATGTCTCCTGTACTTGCCGCTGATGGGCTAGATGTTTGAGACTGTGTTTTCCTTTTTCTTTTTGCCATTTTCCCCTTTTGAGTTAATATTTGGCCCTTCAATCCCACTAGTGTCAACTGTTGGTAGTATGTATCTTGGGGTCCTAATGTAAGGTTGATATTTGTTCAATTGCTGGGTCCTGCAATGAATAGATGGGCCAGTCACCTGACCTCCCACTGTCAGGCCTGTTGGGTGATTTCTATATTCTTCCTGGGCTTTCAAGTCTAGTAGTATTGTAGGTCAACGTTTAGTTCCTGATATTACTTTATCTTCAGGTTATTCCAGGTTACCAAATCTCCCTGTCTATACTATTTGTGTTGGCTGGAGCCCTACTGTGTCCCTATTGTGTGCCTGTGTGTCTCATAAGCCCTTTTGATTTTCTCCAAGTTGGGGGAGTCCTTATTGGCACACTCCTCACTCTGCCTGATGTTTGCAGGGAGGAGTCACCCCCACTCTTGTTAGACTCACTAAGGTCTTACGATTAGTTTAGGCCTATGGGGGAAGTTGGAGTTTAAGCCAGTCGGGGCACCTCTGGCTGGAGTTACCAGTGCTTGGAGGTGGTCTCTGTGGAGAAGGTGGGGTCCCGGGGGAGGCCTGTGTCTAGGCCGGTCCCAGGCACCTCTGGGTGGATGTTCCTTTTCTTTTATTTCTTTTTTTTGCCTTCCTTCATTTTCTTTTTTTCTTTCTCTCTCTTCCTCCCTCCCTCCCTCCCTCTCTCTTTTTCTTTCTTTCTTTCTTTCTTTCTTTCTTTCTTTCTTTCTTTCTTTCTTTCTTTCTTCTTTCTTTCTTTCTTTCTTTCTTTCTTTCTTTCTTTCT
>PVLA01010754.1:0-60163 GCA_004027455.1 Hydrochoerus hydrochaeris
CTCCCCTCCCCTCCCCTTCCCTTCCCTTCCCTTCCCTTCCCTTCCCTTTTTTTTAAACACATAGTACTGAGACTTAAACCCAGAACTGTGAACTGTGAATACCATCTGCAGTCCTTTATTTATTTATTTAAAAAATCTGAGGGCTGCTGTCCCTCAGATGTGGCAGACTTGACCCTCAGAGCCATCATGAGCTTTTACCGCACACCTTTGTTTTCACATTGTACAGACTAAGAAGGATCCAGCAGTTGGGCCCAGCATTGGCTGGCACAGTTGCAGAGGCAGGCTGGGGATTAGCATGTGTTCACATGGACTGTGTGTATTACTGCTCCCCTGCCAAGGTGTCTGCTTTCTAGATCCCAGGTGAGTACAAGAACTGCTCGGAACAGCTCACCACTTGCAAACCAGTTATTAACTTGTAAGTCTCTTCAAGTTTCCAAGATGTCTATTTCCCCACCTCTGGCAGGGTGGTTGGAGGATGAGCTGTGTGTACCTCTTAGCAGGTTGGAAAAAGGGACTTCTTGTTGCTTCACACCAGTCAGTTTCTGCTGTGACCATAACTGACTTTGAGGGAGCATTCAGCTTCAGTGGTGTGGGTTACACATTCAGGGGTTTGGTCAGAAGTTTTAAGTTTTATCATCATGGTCAGTGAGAAGCTTGGATATTCATGTCCCTCTATATTTCTTAGTGATTATATAGACTAGAATGGAGAATTAAATTATTTTGTTTGTCATTGTGGAAGTAACGTGGATATACATTAATTTATTTACTTGCTCACTAATGTACATCATATAATTACTCATTTGTTCATTGAGCTCTTCACTCTTTTTTTTTTTTTTTTTCTCTCTCCCTATACTGAAGATTGAACCCAGGACCTTCACACTGAGCCACATCTCTAGCCCTTTTCTGTTTTTTATTTCAGTCACTGAGTTGCCCAGGCTGGGATTAAACTTGTGGTCCTCTTGCTTCAGCTTCTCAGAGTACTGGGATTACAGGCAGGAGCCACCGTGCCCAACTCTTGTTCATTTATTGACCCCAAATTACTGCTGAGCTAGAAAGCACTGTTTTCTGATCATCATCTCCATCTTACTGCAGCTTACTTTTGAAGTAGATCATTTTAATACAAGCGTCGTATGGACATTCATACCCAGTGTCATTATTCACAGGGTCTTTATCAACAAGTTGTGCGATTTGTCTCCCTCAACCTTTTACAGTATTTACTAAATATATGCCCAGAATAAAATGAATCTGCTTTATGCACAGTTAACATTTTCTGTGGCAAATACGGCTTTCATTTTGACTACCAAAAATATACTAGGTACTGTACCAAGTAGAAGCAAGTGCTTTTTCTTTCTAGTTTGAGCACTTAATTAAGACCTGACAGGCTGATTTTTCCATTAGGCCAGAAGGCAGGTATTGTCTTGAGTAATTCTTGATTTGAATTTCATATTAAGATTCTCTTTAGCTCCCCCCCACCCGCAAAAATGTGCACTTAGCAAAGACTGTTTATTTTACTTAACAAATTGGTAAAAACCAAAACAAAGTGTCCTGACAGTAAGATCTTATTAAAAAGGTACTGCTAGAAAATATTTTCAAGGCTTGCTGTGTACCTGGTGTCCTCACCACAGCCTGCCTGTGGGATGAGGTTGACTTGTAGTCTGACGTCCACGAACCTGTCATTTCTGTGCTTTTTTAACCTCTCACACTTCATCAGGGACAGAGTAACAAAGCATTGGTGCCTGAGGTTCTTAAGTCTTTGCTGGGTGACTTGATCTCTTTCCTTTTCTCTTTGCACTTTCTCTGCTCTACAAAAAGCATAGAAATAACTTCTTCAAAAGATTACTTGCTCATTCACTGAAATACAAATTGCCACCTATAAATAATTTTTAAAAACAGGACTTGAAATAGGCTGTAGCTTAGTGTAGTGGTTGAGCACTTGACTACCATGCATGAAGCTCTGGGTTCATCTCTAACACTGTAAAAAGACAGTGCAGAAAGCAAAACTGCAGAAATCATTTAACTCTCTCATGATAAAAAATTTGTTAATGTGTAGGGCATTAATCCTGTGGTTCTCGTTGGGGATGTAACCAGATCCTGGTTAGGGCAGTTACATGTGCTGGTCAGATTATAGTACAGTATTTCGGAGAAAGGACTTAAGTGTAGCGGACTTTAAAGTGGCTTTTTTTGATTTTTGGAAGTAGTGGGAATTAAACCCAAGGCCTTTTCGCTGAGCTGTATTCTCATCCCTTTTTTATTCTGAGGAAGATTTAAGTTCAAGTTGCTGAGTTGCTGGGCTTGAATTTGTAGTCTTCCTGCTTCAGCCTCTTGAGTAGCTGGCATCATGGGTGGATACCACAGCACCTGGCATATTGGATGACAGTTAAAGCCTAACTTTTCTGAGCTTCTTTCTTGTTCTATAAATGTGTATTTAAAAGCACATAGTAGAACTGACCTCATCAGTTTGTTTTATGGCTTACATAATGTATGTAAGATGTGATACATATCATCTGGTTTATGTAGGGGCTTTGTACATGTTAATGCTTACGATTATTGTATATTAATTTGCTCTTCATTGGTTTTCTTAAGTAACCAGGACCTTAAGAGATGAAGAACTTCACAAAGATCATTAAAAGGCAGAAAGAGATCTATTTGGTGTGAGAGCTGGAACTTCAGGCTCATTACCTTGTTGCATTTTGGAGTTGAGGTTCGTTCGCTTTGGTTTTTGTCTCTTTACTTTTGAATGTAAGCTCCTGACATACAGTTTTGTCTGGTGTTTTCATTTGCTTCTGAAGGTGGTGCAGGTGTAGATAACAGGAAGTGAAAGCTTACGTGGCCCACGGGAGCCCCATTCACATGGTGCCAAGCAGGTATAATATCCAAGCGTTATCACCTTACTGGTAATCTGGCAGGCTGTGGGCATTCGCACGTGCCTGAGGATTACGGAGGGTGGAGTCACAAGGCAGTCTGGCTCCAACTTGCCTGGCTCTCAGATAGGTGTGAGCGGTAAGCCCTGGTTCTGGGACTGCATCTGTCTGAGACAAAGCAATGTAGCTACTGCTTGGTCTGGTGACATTTATGGACTCTCCCCCCCCCCCCCATATTGGTGTTTGAACCCAGGACCTTTGCACTACTCTGTATTTCCAGCCTTTTAGTTTTTAATTTTGAGACAGTATCTTGCTGAGTTGCTAAATTGCCTGAGTTGGGCTCATCTAATGATTGTCCTTGTTTCAGCCTTCCAAAGTGCTGGGATGATAGGTGTGTGCCACCCTGCCCAGCAGAAGCTGTCCTTAAAATATAAATTCACAGTATGTCTCTAGAGTGAAAAATCCAAGTCTGGTTAGGAACTGTGATACATCCTTCCTTATTTTAAAATGTAAAAATAATAGAAAGTGGAGGCCCTGTGGCTAAAATAACAGGTTAACTAAATGTTGGAATATTCTCCTAGGCCAATTGTATCTAAATAAAGTGTTGTCTCTAAGGATGACCTTGGGCCTTTGCCCTGCGGAGGTCACAGAGGGGTCCATGTTGCCTTGCTTGCGCAGATCAGGCCTCTGTTCTTG
This sequence comes from Hydrochoerus hydrochaeris, assembly GCA_004027455.1. NCBI lineage: Eukaryota > Metazoa > Chordata > Mammalia > Rodentia > Hydrochaeridae > Hydrochoerus > Hydrochoerus hydrochaeris. Next base: position 3,558 of record PVLA01010754.1, read on the forward strand.
GCCATTGGTGGTCTCTGTCGCAACAAGCCTCAAGATGAGCATTTCATCACAGTTTGTCTGCCTTGGGCCCTTCACCCAGAGGCCTCTGCCTTTGCACATCCGTGTGGCACTGCATGTGTGCTGTGTGTGTGTGTGTGTGTGTGTGTGTGTGTGTGTAGGTGGGGGAGTGCCTGTCCATGTGTTGCTTTTGGTGACAGAGCATCTCACACCACTTGCCTACCTTTGCATCCACTCCTCTGTGGTCCATGAAACCAGGACTTTCTTTCTTTCCTTGAGTTTGCTGCTTCCTAGCCATTCTGTCACACATACCCTCCATTGTCTGTTCCCACCTTGCCTCACAGGGTCACCCTGGTGTCCTTGGTCACCTCCTTGACTTTACCGACCTCCCATCCTATACTTTCCAGAAAAGACATGGTTCTTTCCCCATTGCTCTTAAAGAAGGGAACAAGAGAGAATTTCAAATACAAAAGACAAAGGAAATCGTGGTCACATATCTGTGGAACCCATACATTGCTGCTCAGTTTCCTACTTAGAGAAGAACCAGTTTCATCAACAGAAAAACCAAATCACCCCATTACTGATACATATGGTCCCTGAACCAGGCACAGCAGATTTGAATCCCACTGTGGTCAGCATTCGGGTGGCCTTAGGTAGATTTCTTTAGCCTCAGTTTGCTCTACTGTACAATGGTTTGGTAAAAACACTATGAATCTCTAGGAATGTTGTGAGGATAAATCTCATCATGATGGATCTGGCACTTCCTAGGTCTTCCAATAAAAGATGCATCCCTAGGATTCTGGCGATGAGAGGCACTTACACCCAGTGAGGAGTCTTAAATCTGGGTATTGCAGTGGATCCCTGGTGTTACCACTTACTGGCTACCGCATGACCTTGCAGAAGTTACTACACATTTCTGTACTTTGATTTTTGTACCCACAAAATGCTATGGGAGCAGCAACTGCATAAGGCCAATGGTGGATTTAGAGATGCTGATGCATGTAATGCACTTAGAACAGGGCAGAAGGCCTAGAACATTGCGAGCCCTCACAGAATCACAGGGCTGCTATGGTTGCCCTGAATATGCCCACAGTGATTATTCTTCCCCTCCCTGTCCAGGTGGAAAGAGCCACTGAGAGGACTCATGGAGAAGTTTTTTGAATCCTTCCACTTCTTGACAGCTGAGGAGGCAGAAGCCCAAAACTGAGACTAGTTAGGGAAGTCTTGGTTTAAAACCCAAACTCCTATCATCAGGCCTGAGCATTTGGCCACTTTTCCTCTGCTAGGATGGAGACACATGGAAGTAGTTTGTAGCAGTCGGGGATCAGGTCTTGGCTTTGCCAACGGAAGATGAAAAACGTTTATTTGCTACTTGCCATAACTTATTTGCATTTTCTTTCTTTCTTACCCTATCTGAAAAAAGAAACTGAATGGAAATACATCTTTGTGATTTCTAAAGTTGGTGGAATATTGAAAGAATATACCCATAAAGAAGCACCCTGGTGCTTTATGGCAGCGATGGTGTGCATGGGACAGAATTGGATGTGCAGTGATTCTCTGTGGGGGGGGTCACCTGTGGGATCCCATGGGGGATCCTTTCCAAGGTCCTCAGCAAATGCCTCACCAGTATATATCCAACAACTGTATGCATATGTACTGTATGCATATGTACTGTATTTTTGTCTAAACATGTATTTCTGATATGGTTTAATTTATACATTAGGCATGATAAGAGATTAATGATAACAGTGGAACAGTTGTAACTTACTATAATAAAAATTAGGTGAATGTGATTCTCTCTGTCTTTTAAAAGCTCCATGAAGCCTTTCTGGAATGCAGTTGATCACAGGTAGCAACCATCGACACGGAATATGACCCTGTGAGGGGCAAGCCAGCAAATGCCAGCTTTGTGGCTCCCTACTCAGTGTTGCCTGGTGATGTTGAAATGTTTCCTGTGTATCACTCTGTCTGTTCTCACAGTCACCTCCCAAGGAAGAGATTTCCATCTCATTTTATAGATGAAGAAGCTTGAGTGTCAGGCAGGGGAAGAGTTTGCCCAGAGTTACACAGCTAGATTTTTTCTTGTTTCAGTGAAAATACCACAGAGAATCACAGTAGGTCACAATGCAAGGGACCTTGTCCACCATCTGTTTCAGCTGTCCTTTTTCCTCTTCTTGGTATCAGCTTTATTGATATACAGTGCACAACTGCAAACTCATTAATACATTTCTGCCTGCTCGCGCCATTGGTGGTACATGCATGACTGCCCCATCAGGTGGCTTGTACTACTGGTGGTAAAAACTGACAGAATTACATGTGTTGGTCTTTTTACTAATAAAATTAATTAAAATTCATCTGTTGGGGCGGTCATGCATGTACCACCAGTGGTTCAGCCACCTTGCAGTGAGACATATGAATTGTGTCCTGTTGTGATCATGTTAGAGTATACAAGTCAGATGCATGTGCACATCTGTAATCCCAGCTAGTGGGGAGGTTGAGGAGGAGGATCACAAGTTACAGGCCATTGACATTGTCTCAAAAAAAAAGGTTTGGGATGTAGCTTAGTGGGTCTGGGTTCAATCTCTAGTCTCATACAATTCAATAGTAGGTTTTACGGTATGCACACAGTTGTTTAACTTGTTTACCACAACCAGTTTTAGGAGGTGTTCATCTTCACAAGAAACCTCATTTGGCAGTCACTCCCCTCATTTCCTCCAAACCCCCTGAACCCTAGGCTCTCACTTACTTACTTTTTGGCCTATAGATTTGCCTGTTCTGGACATTTCATGTAAATAGAGTTAATACAATATGTGGCCTTTTGTGTCTGAATTCTTCCACCCACTCAGCATAATGTTTTCAAGATGCATTCATGGTGAAGCACAAATCAATACTGAATTTCTTTTTTATGACTAAATAATATTTTACCATGTGATGTGTCACATTTTGTTTCTGCATTCCTATGTTGATAAACACTGGCAATGCACGTGGGTTCCAATTTCTTCATGTCTTTACCACTCTTGTTATTATCTGTCTTAGTGATTAAACATCCTATTTGTGAAATTATGAAACTGAGAGGATTTTAATGATGTCTTTCAGTGGTCTTGCCTGATCCTGTGCGCCTGCATCTTTTCCAGGCATGGGAGATGCAAGGGTGAAAAACGTGGTCTTTATCACAACAACTCTCTCCATGAAGGAGTCCACAGTCATAGTGCACGGTGTGGTGTCTAAATGCTGACCCATGGAATGCGAACCCTCATGGCCCAACTCCATCTTCAAGTTAGGAAACAGAAGATTACTTTTTGGCTTATATAACTGAAACATATTTATGGTTATCAGAATCAGGTGTGGAGGGATCCATATGCTCAGTCAGGTTGGTCAGAGGTGACTGTCTCTTGCCTACCTTCTCATTGTCTCTTGGTGTTCGCCGTCTCATTTCTTTTGGTGGGAAGATGATCACCAGAAGACCTAGGTTCATAGTCTGTCAATCAAGCATCTCCAGTGGAACTGGACTTTTTCTTTTTTTTCCCCATGTTTCTAAAAGCAGAAGGCTTCCCCTAATTCTCATGGGATCAGAAGAGGTTCATGTGACAGCTGTCCAGCAGTTTTGGGTTAGCCATCCTTGCTTCCTTATCTACCCAGGACTGGGGTGGGGTGGGGTGGGGTGCGGGAATCAGTCCTCCTCACAGCACAGGAATGGAGGATGAACGAGGGCTGATTCCCATGGAGAAAACCAAGATTGCATTTATAGCAGGATAAGAAATGAGGTTTGCCCAATGAGAACAGCAATTATGCATTCTGCCAGTTGGAAGACTTCCTTTCACATGTTACAGAAATCCTTAGATGGGTCCATACAGCTTTAGAGTAGGTTAGCTTGTTTTACTGGGGGGTCCTGGAGGCCCAGCTTGAGCTCTTGATGATTCCTGGTGTTTGCTTCAGAGGCAGAATGTCTGTAGGGATTCCTGACTGGCATAGAGGGGAAGGGAGAGGCTGTCAGGTCCTGTTGCGTTCTCTCAAGAGTGAGGAACTCCCTTCTCCACAGCCTCCCAGAAAGCTTCTCGGCCTTCGCGGCTGAACTGGTCATTTGTGAGCAGATGGAAGCCCTTTCTGACCAGCTCAGCCTGGGTTTCTGTGCTCACGGTAATGGGATGGGGCAAGCCCAGCCTTCCCGAGCTCCTGGGGCTTGTGGGCCGAGGGCTGTGTCAGGGCAGAGGTTCCCTTCTGGAAGTTCTCCTCTGAAGGAGCAAGATGGAAACAAGGGTTGGCAGCAGCCATGTGTGGGGAAGGGTGTTGGGTGCCAAGGTAGTTACAGGGGTAGAGGCACATTCTCTTCATGAAGAGGCCATGTGGCTGTGTCACAGAGAAGTTCAGGTTTCCAAGGAGATGGGGCCGGTGTGGGAAGTGTATGTCTCCGCTAGGGGACAAGTACCAGTGAAGTCATTCAAATTGTGTTAAATGACAAAAGACAACCAGTTATTCCTTCCTTTTGACACATAAATAAAGAACAGAAAGAGCAGAAAAGTCACAAGGAGGGCTGCCACTAGAACTTTCTAGCTTTCTCTGCTCTTCCCTATTTTCCGGAGACAAAAGGCACTTTGAATGCCATTTTCCAACCTGGGCCGCCACCCCTCTGTGGGTCTCACTGCAGTGGAAGCTGAGCAAAGGGTACTTTTTCTGTCAGGCTCCTTTGCTCAGGTTAACGTCCACAGGCAGAGTGAGTCCCTCCTACCACCAGTACTGGGGATGGAACCCAGGGCCTTTGCACTGACCTACATTCTCAGCCCTCACTCTCTTTCACCCTCCCTCTGTCCATTTATCTATCCATTCATCCATCTGTCCATTCATCCATCCATAGGCAAGGATTTACTATGTTGCTGAGATGCCCAGGCTGGGCCAAAACTTGTGATTCTCCTACCTTACCCTCCTAGAATGATGGGATTACAGGGGCACAGCACCATATAAATTTCTCAGGTGGTCAGTATTTTGTGTCCCTTAGTCTGGAGATATGATGAACTTTTTTTTAAGGAGCAGATTTATTTTTCCTCCAGGACAAGTTTTAAATTGACCATGTCCATAATAAGTGCAAGATAATCTGGAGGCATACAAACATGCAAATGCTTAAAATTATTTTTCTCTAAACCTACATCTTCTTAATTTAAATATTTTCTCTTCCTTATAGTGAGCTACTCGTTTCTTAGCATTTCGTAATTTTTTCCTTAAAATTTTTTTTACCAGTACAAGTTGGCAATACACAATGATTACATTTATTGTGGGGGGTTGGTACATGGCACAACACATTTTAGTTTTTTGTCTCCTATTCCTCCCTGCTCTTTCTGTTTCTTGTCCCCTTCCCATTTCTAAGTCTATTTTCACTTTTTTCATTTAATTTTTTTCATTCCTTTTCTGCCCTTACCTTCTCTTGCTTCCCCTCCTCCTCTTGTTCCCCTTCCCTTTTGAAAAAGATCTCCCTGCTTCCTAATATTGATCTTTTACTTGGCTCTTTATATTTTGGGCTTTTCAGGTAAGAGAAAACATAATTGTTAAATTTTTGTGTATGATTTATTTCACTTTAATTTCCCATTATTTGTTTAGAAAGGTAAATGTTTGTCATATGCCAAAGTTTAAAAGCTGTGAATCTCTAAAAATTTCTAGTATATCCCCCCAACCAAAAGAAAGTGGTAGGATTTGTGCATTTAAACCTACTTTTTTAGAATCTATTCTTGTGAATGTGTTTTGGCTTGTGTCTAGATGTTCTCCTAAAGCCTCATGCAGTCCTAGATGGGGCTTTTTCAGAGGTGACTGAATCTAGAGTATATGATTGATTCATGATGCAGTGCTGGAGTTAAGGGTCCTAGGATTAAGGGTAGGTGATTACTAAATCAGTCCACTGATGGGTTTGGTTACTGCACTAGTCCTGGTCCCCTGGATAAAATCTAGGGCCTAGAAAGAGGCTTATCGTCTCCCTCCTTTGCTTGCTTTTGCTGTCTTCTGCATGCAGCGAACTGTTGTTCCCTTGCGTGATGCCCCTCTATCATGTGCCGCCCTGCATTGGAGCCCGCCAACTATGGACTGAAACCTCTATGGACTGTAAGCCGAATAAACCTTTCCCCTTTTAACTTTGGGTGTTGGGTATATTTTGTCTCAGCAACAAGAAGAGTAACTAAATGTGTAAATGAGTTCAGTTTTGTTTTCTGCTTATTTATATGAAACTATATCATGAATATTTTTATATCATTAGTGAGTAAATATGTTTTTCAGATTGCTTCAGTTCCATCCAGTTTATGGTATATCATAATTTATTTAGCCACTCTTTTAGTGAAGCTGCTGCTGCTGCTTCTTTTTTTTTTTTTTTTGTGGTGCCAGGGATCGAACTCACAACCATACTCTTGCAAGGCAGACACTTATGCCACTGGCCCTTGAAGCTTTTTATTAAATATAAATAATTCTGAGTTTAACATTTAAGTTCATAAATTTATTTGTATCACCTATTATTTTGTTAGGATAAATTTTATCCATGGATTTAATGTGATCACAATATAGTGAACACTGACATTTTCTTGGCCATCCCCAGCCCTGTTTAATTTTTTTTTATTTAGAGACAAGTATTAGTGTGTTTCCCAGGCTAGGTGCAAACTCATGATCCTCCTGCCTCAGCCTGTCGTGTAGCTGGGGTAAAGCTGTACCCCATGTTCTTTTTCTAAAGTGAATGCAGTTATATTTCTCATACTCTTTTGACCATTTGTTTGTGACCATTTGTTATGATTTTTTTGGTTTGCATATTTGAAGTATATTTAGAGATTTAAAATGTGGTATTTCTATTATCACTGATTTACATATGTGTGTGTGTGTGTGTGTGTGTGTGTGTATATGTACATGTACTTGTCTTTTTGTGATAAGGTTTTGCTGTGCAGTTCAGGCTGGCCTTGAGCTAACTTTGTAGCCCAAGCTGGCCTTGAACTCGCAGCGATTCTCCTGCCTCAGCCTTCTGAGTGCTGGAATTACAATTGTGTACTACCATGCCCAACTTATTTACATCGTTTATATTACAGACTTAAGTATTTTTGTAAATTTTTTCAAGTAACATGTATAAAATATATTTTGTGTTTTAATTCCCCCTTTTTTATAATGTTCTTTTCATTTATACCGTATAACATTCTATAAGAGATTTTTATAGCCAACACATTTTTAAATAAATGCTTCATTTTTTTCTGTTTACTTTTCTTTTTTTCTCTTTTTCGTTTTAAAAAGTATTTAATTCTGTACTGTTTTAATTTTATTTCATTGTATGGCGTGAGTCAGTGGTGTGACTTCATTGTGAAGTGACTTAAAGATCTAGAGATAAGTTTTTGAATAATGCTTTTCCACTATTGATTTAAAATAGTGCATGGTACACTAAAATTTCATAAAAATAGGGCTTTTTTTTCCTTTGTGTTTTTCTGTTCTGTTTCACAGGGAAGCAGTATCATGTGATGGTTCTATAAGTGGATTCCAGTGTTAACCTTCACTACTGTAAGCCTGTACCTTGAGAACGTGCCGTATCGTTGTCTGTGGAAATGAGGGTGGTGTGGCAAATAAAGGAGATAATTATATAAAGGAGTGATTATTTATATCAGTGAATCTGGAACAATTCTGACTTTGTACCTATTGCCCCAGAATGCTGTCTTGTTTAACATTTCACTTTATATGAAATTATTATCATAAACAGACTTGTACTTTGTATGACATTTCTAGGGCTGCATGGTTCCTCTTGTCCTGTGTGTGGTGAGCTCTGAAAGATGATCAGCAGTTCTCTTTTCCCCTGACCACTGGGGACACTGTTACCAAGACCTTCTGTCCTGTTGTACTTGCTGTAGGTGGCCAAGGATCATGCCAGAAGCAGGCTGAATGGTTCTGTTCCAGGAAGCATGTTGAACGTGCTTGCAATGGTTGGCTTTAAGGGTTTCTCATTTTTGGGTGCTGCCAACTTACAAATACTTGTTTTTATTATTCGCTCAAGTTTTTAAAAATATATTTTTGAATAAACCTTTTAGCACTGATGAACTTTAGGAAAATCAGAACTGTTTAATGAAATTAACAGTTTTTTTCAGGAGGATCACTATGAATATGAAGTTTAATAAAATATGTTGATAATTACTGTCCATGGTGGGGATCATAGTGAAATCACTGAGCATACAATTATGAGACCCAATTGTTCCAAAGTACACATCTTTTTGAAAGTTATCTTTAAAAAGAAGGTTGTGACTGAATGTGGTAGCAGAGAGGGCATTTATATTTTACTCTGTGGAGCATGGCTTTTCAGTTAGATCCAGTGACTATTTTTCTAAACTAAGTCTACTCAGGTCAGATTCCCAGATTTCTTAACCATATCCAAAAAAAGAAATTGATGACTTCTAATGGATACACTGCTTATGGAAGTTTTTTCATGGCTGGTACATGATGTCAATTTCTCGTTCAATTATATCCATTCAGTTTGTGGAATAAAATTAACTCATTTATGCTATTGGAGTTGTTTGAGTTTTTGTATGAAATTCTTACGCGTTACCTAGAAAAATTCAAGGAATAAGAATTTGAGTTGAAAAATTATATTATGTTTTATTGTAATGGGCTTTCAAACATGGCAATGAAGGATTGAAACTCTTGGAAATTTATTCTTTTGAAGATAAATTATTGAACACTGTTTTGATAATTGTAAATACTTTTACAAATGTGATAAATTTGTTTTGTGGTGAAAAATAAATTTGAAACTTTTCTGAGAACATGTTGTAAAAAGCTTATTTCAGTAGATTAAGAAACCTGTAGAGTCAAATGTCCTTAGGTATGATTATAATGACGTATATTTCATAGGAATAGAAGCTATATAGCTAATTATCAATATTGTAGATATTTTATCTCTTCACAGAAAACTGAACTACATTTTTTTGGTTATGTTGAGGGCTGAACTCAGAGCTTTTACCATAAGCTATATCCCCAGCCCTCTTTTTATTTTTTGAGACAGGGTCTTACTAAATTGCTCAGTTGTTCAGGTTGGGCTCAAACTTGCTATCCTCCTGCCTCAGCCTCCTATAGTTGTGGGATTATAGGCATGTGCCTGTATACCTGACAAACTACCAAATTCTAACGTTTTCATTAATGTTAAGTACCCCCAAATATTTGGCTGTCAATTATAGTAATGTTTGAGACTTAAAGGAACTTCTGTGAATCAGTAAAAGTGAATGATAAAATTGAAATTTTCTAGATAGATTCTCTAAAATTTGATTGTAGTTGATTTAAAATCTTTTGGAAATCTAGTAAGTCACAGAATAGAGGGCATGTAGACATGTACAACTTCTTTTGAAACGTTTAGCAAATTACAACTATTGGAAAGAAGACTGCAAACAGGACAGTATTGTAATTTTTTTGCAAAGGCAAGGGAAAACTGAGCAAGTTTAAATAATGAAAGCTCAAGAGTGAACAAGTTTTATTTCTCAAGTTGTGCAACTATACTTGGAAGTGTTTACCAGTGTGGAGAATGTTTTGGAGTACTTATTTTAAATCAGATAATGTGAGTTCTGTTCAGAAGTGAAATGAAATTAATAATGCCCGCAATTTTGGGGCATTTAAACTCAGACACTGCAAGAAACTGTAAAGCTGGTTGATTTATTTAATGAATTTCATAAAAAGATTTGTCCAAGAAAGATACTCAGAATTAAAAAGATGATATATAAAAATATTAGGCTCAAATATTTATACATTTGAATATAAAATAGTAAAATTGAGATTTTCAATTTAGCAGATACTTTAGTAATTGGGCAAAGACTGTTTTCTCAGTTAATGTTATGGGCCAGATATATTGACATTTGAAGGTGTCAGAAATTCATATTTATTCATCATAAAATACAACTTTCAAGAGTATGACAGGAAGTTTTATGAAAATAATAAAAATAATACGACTGACACATTATTCCATAAACTTGTTGGTGATGTGGTAAAAGGTACAGTTACAGCCAAGAAACTGATTAAAATACAGGAGTATATGTAAGATTATTTTGCTTATGTTATTGTTAATGTTAAAATAAGTAACTTTAAAGGAATCTAAATTAGGTTGAGAAATTATTTGATGCCTCAAAATGTGAAGCATGTGCCACACAGGAAGTACTCAGCTGTTACCTTAAAGATCGTCAGTATTATTTTTATGTTTTCTTTTGTTTGATTGCCTCGTACTTTGCCAGTTCCTTATTGTTTTAAGTATTGTGGTTTATCTTTAAAATCATGCATTTCATGATCATTATTATACTTTGACAAGTTTTGTTTGCTTTATGGTGGACGCTTGACTTACGAAGTCAATTTGTTTGCGAGGGCTGGTTGTAACTCAAGGTAGTTGTAATTCAAGACTGTTTGCCCATAAGAAATAATGAAAATACTGATAATGTGTTCTGAATCTCCCAAAGAATCTCATCATAAAAAAGGGTTGTATGATGTGTGTAATTAGAAACATCAATAATTTTCCTAGTGAATGCACCAAAAAGTTATAAAATGTGCCTGGTTTACCCAAAACGATAGTTTCATACTGTAGTCAGCATTCAAGTTGACATCTTTGGCTCCCAGGAAGGGAGGATGACATGGAAGGTGGCTACTGTTTGGAGGAAGAGTCCCCTTCCATAAGGACATCAGGAATCTGGCTGTGTCCTTTCTCTCCTTGGCAGAGTCTGTAGCCCACGAGGACCTGCTTCTGGCTCACTAGTCTCAATCTTTTCAGAACTAAAAACTGGCGTAAGGTTGTGTGTTTCTGTCTTTTCTTTGACCCTGTTCTTTTCGATTGTGATTGCTTTCTGTCTCTTCTCTTTTTTCTCCTTAGCTTCTTTTCTAGCTTTTTTTGGGGGGGCCCATTTCAAGAGCAGTAATCCAAGCAGTGAACCCTTGCTACTTCACAGAAGGACTCCCTTGCTACCCTTACATGGAGCACTGACTGAAATCACATCCACAATAGCACATCTGGGCTCAGTCTGACACCCACCTAAGTGGATGCTTTTCTGTCATTGTGAATCTTCGCCTACAACCGCACAAGTAGGTGGTGCTAGGTCATTACTTTGGTCTTGAATTAAACCTAAAGTCTAGGTCGTAACACAAGTTGTTTGTGAGGCTGGTGATAACCTGAAGGTCCGCTGTATTGGTTTTAAAAGTTTTTCTGAATTACTTTGAGGTTTTTTTTGTTATAATGATTTCCATTTTTAATTAGTTTGAAATTTGAAATAGATAATCATGTGAAAAGAACTGGTGTTTTTTCTGTGTGATATCTCTCTACCCAGGAAAATATATTAAATATCTTTTTATTCAAGTATTCCTTTTTATTCCTCATGAAAATTTTATAACTCTATAGTGTACCTGTACCTAGAAAAGAACATTCCATTCATATTTTCTTACTGATTAGGTTTGGCATGTAGACAGCTCTCTATTTTTGTATATTTCATATTTGATCATCTTGTTTAACTCTCATTAGGGCTTATGTTTTTATTGTTGGTTTGTAGAAAACTCAAGAAATGTGACATGTCATGAATAGAAATAGTCTCCTCCTTTCTCTTGTTTCTTTTTCCTGCTGTATTGCACTTGTTCTGCCTTACAGAATAATGTTGAATAGTAATTAGTTCTTTACATAGTTCTCTTTCAAGCAGACTTAATTTTGTCCAAGGTTAGATCTTTATCTTAATTTATCTGTCTTCATGGGTTCTTCATGTACACATAGGCATTTATTAAAGGATGGAATTGCATGTATATTAGGCTGTCTTGGTTGCTTTTCTCATAGCTGAGACAAAATACCCAATACTCAAAATTAAAGAAGGGAAGAGTTATTTAGCTCACAGTTTGTAGAGGTTTCAGTTCATAATCAGCTGGCTCCAAGGGCAGGGTGGCATGGCAGAGGGGCATCACAGAGGAGAACTAGTCCATGGCAAAAGCAGGGCAGGCAGAAAGCAGTAAGCAAACAACCAAATAGTAAGTGACAAGCAACCACTTCCTAGTCCTTATATTTCATTCAGCCTGCCCACCCTTAGAGTGGATAATACACCCAGAGTGGGATACCCTTAATCCTACCCAGAACTCTGCCAAACCAATCAATGGACTAATTTAGTAATCACACACCCTTGATCCCAGCGTCACACACGTTCTAGATCCAACCACCTCTGAAAAGCCCCACCTATACCATATGAGGTTTAGGGGGTTATCTAGATATAAACCATAACATAGAATATTTGTTGTGGAAATCTAGACTAAAATAAAGGTACTAAATGCTGAGTCTTTTAAATATTTCCTAGAAGGAATGCTTAAGAGATGATTGATGCATTTGATGAAATTAAGTAGTATAGAAAAGGCTCAAGAGATTTGGTGTAACAATATATTCCATTTTTTGAATTCTTTCTGTCTGGATGGTTCTGGAAGCCTAGTCATAGGTGGTAGAGATAACAATTTTAAAGGTTTAATGTCTGGGCAGTTTGGGAACATCTCAGTGTACAGTCAGCTCCATGTAGATGGCAATTGTTCTGTCTCTTATTTGTATATATTTGTCTCTTGAAACAATTAAAATCAGATTTTAAATGAAAACAAGATTCCATTTAAATTGCAGTATAGCTAGAGAATATTTTCTATGCCAGAAGTGTACACATTGAGCACCCTGTAACTTGAGGCATCTGGAAACACGTATGTGACTTATGGCTGTAACTGCTATCATCTGTCTGTCTAGGCTGTTGCCACATTTAATACTTTGACTTTTGATATGCATCAAGGTTTTCATTTGATCAGGGATATGCCATTCACCACAGAGAACAAAATAAGGCTGTATCCTTGTGCTTGAGTAATCCCAGTAGTACTCAAGCACTACTGGGGGGAAAGATGGTTACATATTGTTGTGTTTGGAATCAACAAATAGGAATATCCTGTAATTTATGTCATTTTGTTTTATAGCACACTTGACTCTTATAAATGTCTTGACATTTTATAAAATTGTTTTTGTGGATGGAGCCTTGATAGTTTTATGTTTCAGGAATTGTTTCCTTTGGAAAAATTTATATTTACTCTTTTGTGAGTTGAAGCTTGAAACCTGTCCACCATACTCAACACTTAGGCTATCCATTTCAGGCATTATTCTCCCCAGAATCTCATTCTGAAGTGTATAAATATTAGTGAAAGGTTTTTTTTTGTTTTGTTTTGCCTAGTGTTTGTTGGTACTATCTTTGAAGAAGGCATAAAATTTTGTGTCTCTTGCTTTAAATTAGTCTCTTGAGAAAGACTCACCGCTGAACTCTGGGAGGCATCACCCAGCAATGGCGGCTTCTTTAGCACCTCTGGTCAGAAGCAGCCGGAAGAGGGCGCTCTGGTCAGAGGGGCCCAAAGTTGCATTGTATAGCAAGTTTCTGCCTTTCTCTTAAAACCTTGTTTTTATGATTTAAAATGGTAAAAATATGGTAAATGTGGAGTGCTCTATATACTTACCTGGTCCTTAAACATGAGCTGGTATCTGGGGACCAGTCATTAGGGTTTGAACCCAACTAAGATGGGTAGCTAAAAATACAGCCATTGTTCACCATGCAGCTTTGCAGAAACACAAACTAGTTTCTTTGCTTCCAAACCGCTTTTCTTAAGTTACTGAGAACTTTTAGCCACATGCTTCCATGGTTTTGCTCATCCCACCCCTACTGAATATTACTTAATTTTTAAAAAATGTATTCAACAGATACCTAAATAGGATTTCTATGTCAGCATTGGCTAATTATTTTCAAACGTTAGCTTGTATGATTTATTTAACCCTCGTGTGATATAGTGAGGGTCAGTAGTGCTGATATCTTCACGTTGCAGATGTGGGAATGGAGGCATAAAAAGGTAAGTTAGTTATTAGTGCAAGGCCAAATAGCTCCTAAGAGGAATGGACAGGCAGTTTTGTTCAGTCAAGGTAGTGTTTTATTCTTTTATTTTTTGTGATTTGAACTCAGGGATGTTTTACCACTAAGCTACATCCCTAGTCTTTTTTATTTTTAATTTTGAGACTGAGCCTTACCAAGTTGCCAAAGGTGGGAGCTGAACTCAATGATTCTTCTGCCTCAGCCTCCTGAGTAGCTGGGGTTACAGGCATGTGCCACAGTGCCTAGCTGTCAGCCCAGGCAATCTTGTTCAAGGGCTTGTGTTCAGAGCTTGCTTGCTTTGTGATTTATAATCCTTTTTCTGGGCAAGAGGAGATGGTGGGGATGAGAGAGCACTGAGGATGCACTGTCCTTCATTGTACCATTCCTGGCTTCAGCGATGTGGCCACTCCTGAGGAATACACTGAGGTGGGGCTAGCAGTGGGAGGGTCAGAACTGCATTCTTGCTGTTGGTTTATTTATACTATACTGTTTGCAGTACTTTCGTGCCATGAACATGGATTACTTTGATATAGTTACGGTTTTAAAAATAAGAGTTGCTTTTGAGAAAAATCTTCTGATACATGCTTAGCTCCAAATTTTAGAAAGGCATGTTCTAAATATAAAGAGCCATAAAATACTTAGGAGTTTACCAGAGAACATTTTTTTGGAGCTACTTCCAGAATTGGAATATTCTTTAATACAATTTACCATATCTTTCCCCTTTAAGGGCTTTCAGAAAGGCTTGATTCACTGGAAGTTTATTAAATAAACTAAAAAATTGAGAAACAGTTTCATCCCCACTATCATATCTAACCTGTGAAATAAAATATTTAAAATCTAGATTATTTGTATTGGAATCTAAAAAATGTGCTTTTACTTAATACAAAAATTAGAGATGAGGGAAAATACTGAGTTGCGTTCATGGAGAAGACATAAGACAGAAAATGATACTTTGTCGTTCTTTCATATGTTGGTTGTAATTGGTATAAGCTCAGCATGTTAAGAGTTGAGTGCATCATATATAAAGTTAGTGAAAAAATCTAAAGAAGTTAAAATTTACCTTGAAAATCCAATATATAACAAACTCATGAACCCATAGCGGCTCAAAAGTCAAAAATTAACTTTTGGGTTAATGCATCTTTGAGGTAGTGGCATTGCCCCCTGTTATCTGGGGGCTCCAGGACCCCTCTGGGATTCTGGAATTTGTGGATACTCAAGTCGCTGATGTGAAATTGCATAGTGTTTGCATATAACCTACCCATATCCTCCCAGATACTTCAAACCATCTCTAGATTACATAGAGTACTTTATACAATGGGAGCACTACATATTTTAAATACTATATTGATTGGAGAATACTAAGAAATAAAAAAGTCTGTACACATTCAGTAGAGTTGAAAAAAAATTTTGGGAATATTTTCAATCTAAGTTTCGTTCATGGAACTTGAAGTCACACAAGGCCTGTTGTTGGATACCGGTTAACTTATTTAGGTTTGATCTAGCACTGTCTCTCTTACGTGGGTGACCTTGGATAAATTAAATAATGTACCTTAGTTCCTACATATGTAACAGGACAATGTTTATCTCATCAGATTCTTTGAATTAATAAGTAATTACAATACTCATAACTTTTTTCTTTTTACATAATGTGTGTTAAATATTAGTGACTATATTTATACTTTTCTGTGTTTTTATTTTGACTTATGTCTCATTGCTTCTGGGGCAGTAAAGGCCAGGTCTAGTTTGAAAGGTGTGGAAAATCTAGAGAAAGGAGTGAATAAAGAAAGATTTAGGGGGTAGAGACTACATAGGTCACAGTAGTATAGTCTGTTACTTTTGAGATGCTGCTATAGAAAAATAATTTTAGGTTCTTTAACACAAAAATTTTATCTGTGCATATATGCATCTGTATGTATTTCCTTTTAAACTAGAGGTGGACTCCTGCATTCATTATTATTCAACCTCCATTCATAACCCCAGTGCTTTAAAATACCCACACTAGTGGTGATGATCTGATATTTAAAATAATTGGTCAGTCACCCATCTTTTTGAATGTGTGTTTAAACATGGATCTGCCCTTCAGGTTGGAATGTCCATTTTTTCCAGACAGGGTGAGAGGGGCATGAGGAAGCCCTGCAGAAGAGAGGCTGTGCCTTGTTGCCCAGCACCCTTTGATCTCTTAGGAAATTGCCTGTTTGTCCTGGCCCCTCTTCAGGTAAATTGGTTTGGGTTAAGAAGCTCTTTTCTGATTTGAGGAAGAAACCTTAGGTCAGTAATGGTGAACTTATGGCACACATATGGCAGTGGACTATTTGTGGTCATTGACAGCTCTACAAGATTTGACATCGCTGCCTTGGATCTTTTCTTCTAGTACAGATGTTTACAACTGTAGCCTGAGTCACGTTGCCCAAAGACCTCCTAAACGTAGGTGGTGATCTCCTAAGGGTTGAATGGTCCAGCGGCTGTCCTGTTTCCTGTGGACCTTGCTGGAATATGCTAGGAAGCTACCTCTGAGGCACCATGAGCAGCAGTTTGCTTTTGCATGTCACTGAAGAAAGAAAACACATATGGTGTTCCTTCAGGGTGGTTCCTAGTGGCCCCTGCTGGGTGACATGAGGGCCATATAGAAATACATTGAACTGGGAACCTGGGAGCATGAACTAGGAAGGCAGCACCCCCAGAGCCCTACCCCACCGCACCCCTGGAGAAGACCTGGGTGTTTGTCTACCTGCCAGGCTCTCCTTTCCTCAAGGCAGTGTTTTCTTCCTGCCCACCCTCTTCCCTACAGTAGCAGAATGAATGTGGAGAAGAGCAAATACCCATTCGCCTCGATTCATGAATGGTTTCTAATCCTGTTTGTTTTTGAAACCTGTGATTTTTATTTATGTAAAGCCTGTATCTTTTGAATTTTCCTTGAACCTTTTCATGTTTGATTTCCTAGCATGTACAACATTGACAGTTGTGTCAGAATTCAGCTCTGAGATTTATTTTCAGGTTTCATTTGTCTTCATAGCAAGCAGTGTCCTTCCTTCCCTTTTGTCTTTGTCTCTGTCTCTCTGTCTCCCTTTCTCTTTCTCTGTCTCTCTCTGTCTACCTTCTCCCTTCCCTTATATTCCTTTCTTTTCAATTTCCTTTGTTATGAAAATGAGCTCTTCAGTTTGACTTTTACTGGAAAAGCTAAAGGAACAAACCGGTGCTGGGCTCTATCCATGACTCTGGGTAGGCTTTGCAGGGGCAGTTTATGTCTGTGGCTCCTGGCTGATGCTTCTTAGAAGTGAGCAGGGAGCCAGTGGCATGCTGTAAGATGCTGCAGGTATGTCTTCCCAGGTAGTGGTGTCTGATAAGCACATAGGTGTGGGGATCTTGCACTAATGCTTTATTTTATGTGGTGTATGTGTGTGTGTGTGTGTGTGTGTGTGTGGTATATGAGTGATTTGGCCAGATGACCAACTCTCCAACATCTAAAGTTCTTTAAAAACTGGAGGTGGTGGTGTATGTCTACTATAATCCCAGCATTCTAGAGGGTTGAGACAGGAGAATTTCAATTTAGAGTCTACACTGGGAAACTTGGTGACCTAGCAAGACCCTGTCTCAAAAAATAAAAAAGGACTGGGGGTACAGCTCAGTGCAAGGGCTCTAGGTTCAGTCCCCAGTAACAGACACACATGCAAACACACACAAGAGTTTCTTAAAGTGACCTTATGAAGAACCACATGGAGTATGTAACGTGATCAAAATATTTTTACCATCAAGGACCTGAAAACAGACTTTTAGGTTTGTAGGTCCCACCTTTCTAAGCTCAGTTAATGAGCAGATCTTTCTTTACAAGATTAGCCAGGTGTATTTGGCTAATGTTAACTTCAGTCTTGGCTGCTTAGTCCTGCTGCTAATGAGGCCAAAGTGGGAATTCCTGCCTCTCCTGGGTCAGTTGCCTTCTTTTTCCTGGCCACAGACCACTAACTCTAGCCAGCTGGCTTGTGAATGTGGAGTGGCAGGAGTGTTGTGCAAGGTGCACAAATCCATGGCCCCTTCTAGGGAAAATCCTCACACACTACTACGCTAACCAAGGGTCAAGTACATTGTCTCTACTTTTAAAAGACAATAGAGATGATTAAGGTTAACTAGAAAATGCTGATGTTTGCTGGAATTTTGGACTTTTGCCAGGATATGTGCAACATTTAAAGTGATTTAGGGAAAGCCATGCCATGGTTCACTGGTAGAAGAATTTAGGAGGGATAAAGCTGGAAACCAATGAGGAGAGTACCATAAAATATGCAAGAGGCAAAGGGACATGGCAGTAGCTTAAAAACATGTTTTCTAGGAATGCAGGATTTTCCAGAATCTTAGGGTGGATCAACCTGTATTTTGGTTTTCAGTTCTTTAGGCCTTTAACTATTGGTTCCTACCTATACAGGAACTTTACAACACAGTACTGTATTATAGTCGTTTATTAAGGAATTGCATATTAATAAGAAATCTTGCAGTTACTGGATACTTTTTGGACTTTAAACAAATGCTGAGGAACATAGATTGCTCTGAAGATAAATATTTGCATAAGGCAGTTCAGTCCTTCAATATATGTATTTTTGAAAACAAATAAAAACCCCCGGCAGTATTTACCCTAAGTGTAATTTGCACCATAAAATGAGTGTAATTTTGAAATCCTGTGTAAGTACGATTCATGTATTTTTGTAGGATACATTCACATTTTGCAGTGCTAAATGTATAATAAAGAGCTGTTATGAAAACCACTGTTTTTCTTAGACTGGGGGAGAGAGATTCTCACCCTTCTGTAGTATTTATCACTATCCCCCCCCTCCCAAATATACTCAGAAGATTTGACTTGCCCAGGGTCACTTTGCTAGAAAGTGGCAGAGCTTTGGTGAAAACTGGTTCTCCCACCACTTGGGCAAGTGATAGTTCCATGATGGCATCAATTTTATTGGGGTGTGTGTGCAATATATAGTAGCTGTTTTACTTTTAAAAAACTGAGTATAAGCTTGGTGATTTGGAAATACCATTTTCTTTCTCCTCTTTCCAAGGATCTTTGCTTTACAATCCTAACCATCTTTTGATATCTTTAGATACAGAATTGACTTTGTCACTTCTTTGCCTTGTAAGCTGTTTAGAGCAAGGCAAGATTACAATCATCAGCTGAATCTGGGAAAAAAACCTATTATCTTTCTTGACTACTGTTGTCCCTTTGGAAATAACTCTTACTGAGTTTAAATAACTATTACATATGTGGTAACTTATAACTGCAGTGGTTTGTAAAGTGCATAACGATTTGGTCTTTACCTTTTCTGCTTCTTCATGTTCATATCTGACTATTTTAATGTATAGATGACTGTGTTATTTTCAGGAAGACTATAGTGCTTGTACAATAGTGGTCTTTAATCTGTTTTGGACTTTGAAAAATTATTTAGCTAACCTTTCCTCCCCAAATGCAAAAAGTAAGAGGAACTTCAGGCTTAGATTTTGTAAATCAGAACTCTTGCAACTTCAATTACTACAAATGTTTTCTTTCATCTTCTCTTTTTTAAAAATTTTGGTCAGATAAACTTTGTTCTTTTGTAGTATTTTCATGATCAGTAATCTTTTTTTCTTTTCTCTTTTTTCTAAATTTTTCTTTTTCCCCATTTCTTTCCTTTTATTTGTCTTTTAGGAGAAGCAAGGGTGAAATATGTGCAATTGATCGATGTGATAGTTTATAAAAATATGAGTTACTAGAAGATAAGTAAAAGGATGTATACATGGCTTATATTTTACATAAAATACTATTCAAATCTTAATTAAAAATTTATATTTTAAAAATTTTAAAAACTTGGCATTTAGATTTTCAGCATTGAGTTTCCTAAACATACAAAAGGGAAATAATATGTATATGCATATATGCACATATATGTAGAAATACAACACTATGTAGTAAATAAGATAATTTTGTATCTTTACAAATATATCCCAAGCAGAACCACTTCAAACACAGGGGATTTTACTGAGAATCATTTCTACCTTTATGTGTGGTCTATGGTTTCTATCATTTTCTTTGTTAATTGTGTTTGAAAGCAGTTGAGTAAACCAGAAAGAAACGATGCCATCTGCTTTGGATACATAAGTAGGGGAACCGAGGTTGGTAGCTCTCAGGTTCCCTTCAGCCAGCTCACCCAGTTTATTTAAAGAGAGAAACCAGGGGGTGTCATCTGTAGGACAAGCTTTGCTTGGTCACATCTGCCTCCATGGCCAGCTCAGTGCCGTGGAGATGTCGTTTGTCACACACACCCTTGGGTCTGAGCTACTTAAGGGGCTTTATTACGTATCACAGCTTTCCCTCTGGCCCCATGTGGCAGGATGGTCACCAGGAGTTGGTGTCAACCAAATTTGGGTGACCAGGACGCTGGGAGGATGTAGAGCCATCATTCAGCAGGAGTTACCACTGTTCACAAGCAGAGACTGGTGCCCATTTCACCCAATCCTTGTCCTCAATCCCTTTTCAAGTGGAAATTTTGCAAGTCGACTTCTGCAGCATGCGTAGTACAATTTGGCTGACAGCAGTTTCTGGCAAAAGAAATAACCAAATTATTATTCAGTCATGGGTTTTTAACAGCCGCAAAGCAAGTGGATGTTAACTAAATGATGCAATTTATTCCCTTCCCTCTTATTGCCAGCTTGCCTATTACAGAGCGACTGCCAGCTTTCAATAAGTGGTACCCAGATGGTATTCGCATGCCGCCCACTTGGTTACAGAGCCGAAGCGGGGAATAACTCGGCAGACACTACAAGCTGTGGGTCAATTGAGGGGGAATGCCTGTTGCTTCACAGTTTTGCATATGTAAATCTGTTAATGTTATGTCAGTATTGTGCGGGCTAAACACAAGCATTGCCTTTCTCTGGGGGCCCAGCTGAACTTGGACCACAGCCCAGTTGTACCGAGGCTCGTAGAGTGGAGCTGCACTTGGAGGATGCGGCAAAGCCTGCCTCCCTCCACTTCTGCCTGTGCTCTTGCGTTATCTGCAGGCAGAGTCCGACGCAGGAAGTGTCTGCCATAGGCCTACTCCATAATAGGACAGGCAGGCCTGGTTTTATGAGCTGGCTGTGGAGGGAGGAGGAGTGTGAGTGTGTGTCTATTTTTAGGCCAGCCTTCAAGACAGTTCCTTTGGCCCAGTGCATGACTGCCTGCCTTGCTCGCAGTCTCCTCTGTGTGTCTGCCACACTTCTGCTCTCCATTTCATCAACTGCAGATGTGGCACACAGCCGTCTTAGAAAAGTCATGAACTGTGTCGTCTGCGCGCCTTAACAGCCAACATCTGCTGCAGCAGGCTGAAGGGAGAGGCAGGGAACTCGTTTTCGGGAATGCATTCAAGTGCCTCAACTTAGCCTCTAGTTTGGCCTGTGCAGACAATTATTTTACACTAATTGCGTCAAGATAGCAGCTATAAAAATGGGATTCGAATCACTCTGCCCCCACCCGTTTCATGAAAGTTGCAGTCACCAAGGGTAGTCCTTTTTTCTTTTTATTGTGGTTTGTTTCTTGTTCTCAAAAGCTTATTACATTGGGTGCAAACAACAACAAAAATGCCATAAAAAGGCAAGAATTGTAATATGCTTAAGAGCTAAAAAGGCCAGTGGTGTTGGTTGAACCAATGAAAATATTCCTGCAGGTATTGTAAAATTTATGTGCCATATGAAAAACATTAAGGGTGTTGTTTTTTCATGGAGGAAAATGTTCATTGTTGAGCCGTTTTGTAAATTATTTTAATGCTGCATTTCTGCTTAAACCTCATGATTGTGATATATAAACCAGTTTAATGTTTTTTGCACAGACCCTGGCTTTTCTTAAATTTTATATATTGGAAAGCCCATGTTTGTATTGGACCTGGTGGTTACTTTCATACTGTAAAAATCTGGCTTGTGTGGCATGGTGCCACGTGGCAAAGGAATAGTTTGGCCACAGTTAAACCTTGAGTGTTGATTTTTGAGTCCTAAGAACTAGGAAAGACTGTGTTAATAAATATCTAGAAGGTGGTAGTTTTTTTTCCTTTCTTTTCAAATAGTCATTTAATAACAAAAAGAACAGACTCTCTCTAGTATGAACTTTCTAAATACATTAGTCTTTTCTTAACTTTTCATCGACTTACAAAAGAGGATTTTTGTATTCACTGTCCTAACTTTTTTTTATGCTCTCAGAGCAATTTTGGTGAATGATGCATTCCAGCAGCTCAGATTCTCTTGAAAGATTTGTTTCTGTGACATTTTGCCATGTCTGTTGTTCAGGGAGAGAAGCAAGCTTCTCTGCTCACATTTCAAATCTCTAGACTTTGTTCTGAAGAGCCAGATGGAAGTATGCAGATTGTTTTTATGTTTTGTCCTTCACACTGTAACCTGATCTCTAGCATATCTAGACCTGTAGCAGAAAATTTACTATGTGAAAGCAAGGAAATGATTTAGAATATGGACCAGCCTAAAGAGAAAGGTCTCAGAAAGTACTTTATCAAAGCAAATCTCTCCCCCCAACTCCCATACTTTTCTTTTTTTCTTTTCAGAAGAAATGGCTTTCTGATCAAGAGCACTTCTAAATAATCCCGTGTATTCTTCTCATCTAACCTAAGCTGAGACCGATGGTCAAGGAGTGGCTTGGATAAAAGAGTAAAATATGTGCAGTGAAAGTTGATTATCTGATAATTGGAAACTTAGAAGATGAGCAAATCAGTAGAATCACAGAGTGGGCAAAGGCTTTGCAAATGATGGCAGAGTAGTTTACTCTTAACAAGGGGTTTGTTCACAGGTACATGTTGGCTTTGAAACAGATATGGGACTCAAATCTGCACGGCCCCAGTGACTCCAGGAAACAACATAATCTCAGGCTTCACGGTTTGTATGATTTAAATGGCAAGATATTTCCCATCTTTTTGTTATGGATTTCCTACCCCCTTTAACTTATTGGACTAAAATGGTATAAGAACAATTGCTTCCTTCCAAACTTTGATTTGTGTATGGGTTAAAATTAGTAACTAACATAATCATCACTGTATCAGGGTATTGAATACTTGTCACACTTGCCAATAAACATTCATTCTGTGCTTCAGTTTGTATACACAGTATAGTGTGCATATGTGGAGTCAAGTGACCTGTGTTTAGTACCAACCATGACAATCCGGAGATAGGAGGCCTTAGGAAGGTTGCCCTCTGAATATTTGCAGGTCTCTGCTCTCCCTAGAATAGTCACTGTGACAGTATAAGTACTCTTTGACTTATGGTGGAATTATGTCCAGATAAACCCCTTTGTAAATTGAAAATACCATAAGAGGAAAATGCATTTAATACATCTAGCCTACTGAACATCTTAACTTAGCAAGACACAGTACATTGTAGGGTTGTTCCTGTCATGGTCACGTGACTAAACAAGAGCTGCCCTACAAATCCCTCTGTACACCTATATTGCTAGCCTGGGACAGGATTACAATTCAAAATTTCAAATATGACTGTTAACTGCATGCAGACTGATTTTGCACCATCATAAAGTTGAACAGTCCTCAGCTGAATCATTGCTAGGGGACCAGGACCATACTTGCCATAGTGCAGTCATGACAAGTTATTGGTTTATACTTCTTGCCTTTCCCCTGTTTCTCCACTTGTTTCTTTCTTTTATTTCCTGGCACCTTTTGCAGCATTCCTTCTCTTACTGGTGAGTCACAGGTCACAATTCAAAATTTCAAGTATGGTTTGTACCACATGTATACTGTTTGCATTATTATTGAAACATCATAAATTAACCTCTCAAAAGAGGACCAGGACTGTACTAGCCTTAGCATTGTCTCTATATTCCATTGACATCTTTGTCATGAGAATTGGTTCTGTTTGCAAATGCTTAGGTGCATCCCTTCAAGTCCTTACTTGTCTTCTGTCATTTTCCTGAATATTTTAGCTGGAAAAAGTAAAAGAGGAGCTTGTCAATTGGTGAGAGTCCTTATCAAACTTTTTTTTTTTTCGAGTGAGAATAGTCAATAGCATCTGCAAGATGTATCATTAGACGTATCCGATGGCCTGAGGAAATGAAGATTTATGAGCTATATATGGTATTGCCTAAGTAGAAAACACAGATTTGATATTGTCTACTAGTGTTAAACTTTATTTGTCCTGTAGGTGTTTCCTGATGCCTCCTGTGTGCCAGGCGTATAGGTGAGACCCTGCAGCTACCCTGAGGAAGCTTCCAGTTTGATGTGAATTTGACAGGCTGTATCTTGAAATCTGGCTTTCTTTTTATTTTAGATTTCTGTAACACTTTTGTCCTTATTTCTTGCACACATGCTCATTGTCTTTCTGCAATTCCAAATTAAAATTTATACTAATGAAAAAAAGGATTTCAAGCAATTTCATTTTCAGTAGTATCAGACATACTTGGGAATATGTTTAATAAACAAGTACAAAATGCATATACTGAAAACTGCAAAATTCTTTTGAAAGAAGTTAAAGAAGATCCAAATACATGGAATAATGTCCTTCATTCGTATATTGGAAGACTCAATATTGTTACCATGTGAGTATTCTCCCCAGTTCACAAGGATTTAGTGCAATCCCTATGAAAATCCTAAGTGCCTTTTTTTTGTTCCAGAAATGGACAGGTTAATCCTAAAAATTGTATGAAAACACAGGTAACCTAAAGTAGCCAAAACACTTCAGAAATGAACAAAGTTGAAAGATTCATACCTCTTCATTTAAAAATTTACTTATAGTGTGGTGCTAGAATAAGAATAGATAAAAAGAAAAGTAGAAAAGAATGGAGAGACCCAGAAACAAACCCTTAGATTTATGACATATTTAGCAAGGATGCTGAGCCAATTTAATGGGAATAGAATATTCTTTTCAATAAATAACACTGAGAAAACAGGATATGGATGTATGTGGGTGAGGTTTGACTCCTACTTCTCAAAGATGTGGATGTAAGGGCTAAACATTTAAAACTTTTAGAAGAATTCATAGGAGTATATTTGCACAATCCTGGATTAGGCAGTCATTTCTTAGATATGACATAAAAAACACAAAGAAAATATATAAATTGGACTGCATCAAAATTAACTTCTGTGCTTCAAAAGATAATCTTAAGAAAAAGACAACCTATAGAACAGGAAAAAATATTTGCAGATCATTATCCAACACATATAAAGAATTCCTATAGTTTGGCTTGTAATCCCTGACATACATGCCTGTAATCCTAGATTCTGGGAAGGTTGAGGCCAGAGAAACACAAGTTCAAGGTCATCCTGGACAATTTGGTGAGACCATATCTGAAAGTAAAAAAAAAAAAAAAAAGTCTGAGGATATGTTATAGCTCAGTGCTCCTTTGGTTCAATCCTAGTCCCAGAAAAGCTGAAACAACAACAACAGCAACCATGAAATCCCCAAATAGCAGCAACAATAAAAAATATCTATTATAACTCAATAAAATATAACCCAGTTAAGATAGTGAAAATTCAATAGAGACATTCTTCTAAGAAGATATACAAAAGACAAGTAAACACGTGAAAAGATGCTCATCATTAGTCATTAGGCAAATGCAGATCAAAACCACAGGGAGATCCCATTTTGTACTGCCTGGGACAGCTATACTAAAAAAGACAATAGGGTGACTGTGAAAATGTGAGTAAATTGGAATTCTTGGATTTTGTTGGTGGGGCTGTAAAAAGCAGATGGTCAGAGGATTAGTTGGCCTGTAGATTAGAAGTCTGCCAGCCCCTGTACTGTTGTTACTAAAAACTTAATCTTCACAACCTTGAGAAGGGATATTATTCTTGCCCCTATTTCTTAGACAAGGAAATTAAAAAGAGGCTGAAACAAGTCATCCACATTGCTGCCAGACTGGGCCTTGGGCTGCTTTTGTTCTGTATAAACCACTGTCTTCCTGCCTGGCCCATAAGGATTGGGCAAGTTAGCATTCATCCTCCTGGCTGACTGGTCACTTTGAGATGCTTCCTAACTCTGCCTCTGGCCCTACCTTGTCAACTGCCTTGCTGGAGGATGCTGTCTTTCCAAATGGCCACTTCCTTTATTCTCTTGTATTATTCTTTTCCACACTGCTCAGCCACTGCTAAGCCAGTGAGCCTGGGGAAAAACAAATCCACCACCTTGCCTCCCTTTCAGACTTTCCTGTGACTCACTTCTGCTGGGAAGGCGATGGCTCAGCCACCCCTTGACCTGAGATCCAGCTGGAACTGAGGCCGCCTTGCTGGCTGCTGGGCTCTCCCGGTATCATCCGTCTTTCAGCAGGCGGGTTGGCTGTGCACCATTTAAACCCTCTGCAGTGACTATTTTTTAGAGCCTCTTTATTTCATTTAGTGCCCAGGATTTGGTTAGGACCTTCAGGGAAGTTAAAACCTTCTAGGCACCTTCTGTTTAAAGATCTCTTGCTATGTCAGACTCAGCCCTCTGATTGCCTTTGCACCTCTCCGTCCCACATCTGTGGATGCTCACCAGGCCTTCCCTTCATGGCTCAGGTGGGCAAGAGGCAGAAGTGGCTGGGGAGGTAAGTCACTTTTGTATTTCTGCATGGCTGTTCTGGCTACTGTTCAGCCCATCCTGATACTGGGGAAAGTGGGACGTGTAGAGGGTGTTTATTCATGGTTCATCTTAGTCTCACAGACTATCATCACAAATGATTTGCATCACGGCACAGGAAGAAAGAGTGAAATGATCCTCTCAGACTTTTCTTGGAGAGTGGTGGACAGCTTTGAAATGCCTCTGCTGGGGTTCAGGTCTGTTTCTCAGACACCCATACATTTCCATCCTTTACATGTGCGAATTGTTTTCTGGAAGCTATCTTTCTTGTGCTTTTCCAAGACAGAACAACAACTGCCCCCACCCCAAAAAAAGAACTAGAAAAAAAAAAAGCAATTTAGAAGTACTTAAGTGATTAATATAAGCTCTTTATTTATGACTCATAATGTGGTTGAAAAGAATCCTTCTGATTTTAGCACTGTTTCCATAAAGTAGTTTGAACTGTGCAGAGTACTACAATTCAGAATTTGTCCAAAGAGGACCCCACCAGCAGCTGCCTGGGGTGCCTGTGTGTGGAGGCGAAGACGCTGACCATGCCCGCAGTGGGGTAAGGGAGGAGGAAGGCATTTTTCTCTAGTTCCCGGGTCACAACCAGTTACTGAGAGTCCAGAAAAATTCCCTTTTTGGGCCTGAAATATTTAAAAAAATATTCTTAGCAGGATTATCTGGTTAGAGGGAGCATAGGGGAATTTGTTGGAATGATTTAGAGTTATGTCATGGAATATGTGGGGAAACTGGGAACTGGAATCTTTCCCTAAATAAGACAGCTCTCTCTCTCTCTCTCTCTCTCTCTCTCTCTCTCTCTCTCTCTCTCTCTCTGCATTGCTCTTCCTATGTCTTATTGTGCATGGGCTGTGCTTTATTTTCTCTCTCCCTACAGACTGCCTTGACACTAAGTCTGCAATTGGTCCTTCATGACTGCTCCCAAGGGTCGTGCTTGGTCTCTCAGACTTTGAGGATGGGAATTCTGTCTTATGTTATTTTGTTCTTGTGTTGGGTGCTCTGGTTTGGAATCTTGATGTTGCAGGTAGCTAAGAGACAAGCCAAGAAGGGGAGGGCAGGGAAGCATGGTAGTGGTTAGAAGAGTTCTGGGCTTATTTTCAAATCATTGGAATGCAGCCATAGCTCCGAAGGCAGCACAAGCAGGAAGTGCAATCACTAGAGTGTTTCTTGTCCCTTTTCTTGCTGTGCATGTGTTTTACAGGTCTCTGCGGACTTGTTCCCCTGTTCCTTTGACCCTGAGCTGCTGACCTTGAGTTCTGAGTGGACCTGTGGTGTCTTCCTCCTTGAATGAAATTGCATTTTACCTGGAGACTAGGTTTGGAAGTTGGCATGTCATGTAAAAATGCTTGCATTTTAAATTTCTTTTACAAGTCCTAGAGATGACCAGTAAATGAAATGAGATGCTCCCAGTCTGTGAAGCCAATAGAACACAGAGCCACTATGGGAGCATCAGATTTTTTAGCTCTTTTGCTTTGGGGCGTTTTCTCATAATTTGTACTATTAATAAACACACTTTCTCTTTTTCTTGCTACTTTTCTAAGTATTAGTAGTGCCTTTGTGTTAGTTACACTTGAATGCAGTGTGAGTCTCTAAACTCTCACTTCCAGGTTCTTTGGAGGAAGAAGCTAAAGGATCTGATCGTCCTAACTCCAGGCATGTGTATATCCCTGGCCCATTTAGCTGTGGTTCATAGTTGTCTGCTACCTCCAGGAAATGCTTGCACTTTAATTTAGGACTGATGTGGTGGTGGTGGTGTGTATAGGTGTTTGTGTGCGGTGTGGAAGGGGGATTAAGATTGAGATTTGAACAGAAGTGGAATAAAAGAATTAAAACTACATCCTAGAAAATTGACCATTGGACCGGTCCCTGGCTCTGGACAGACCTTAAATTGAGTGTTTCCTAGGGACTGTTTCGGAATTGCTTGGGCAGATTTCTCATCCCCACTTCTACACTTTCTGTGTATGATTCTCTAGAGGTAGAGCTAAGGATCTGCATTTTTAAAAATTTTATTTTAAAGAGAATAAAACCAAACAAAATAAAACAGAATAAAGTCAGTCAAAACACAACAGTGAAAATGATGCAGGATTTCAAAACAAGACAATAGGAAATCAACAATGGCTACCATAATGCTTCTTGTTATCTTTAGAATTGCTGCCCATGCCATTGGTCGTAATAAAGTCAAACAAAACAGGATAGAATAAAACCAATCAAAACAGAACATTGAATAAAATAAAACAATAAAACAGCAGAACAAAAGAATGAGAACACTATTGGATTTCAAAACCAAGACAGAAGGAAATCCCCTGTATTTGCTATGTTGCATATTGTTATCCTCTTAATAGACTCTCACTGGCTTTAGACTTGCAAAGTCAATCAGACAATATAAACACTAAGTCATTTTTGTACCTCAGTTGCTAACCATTCAGCCTATGTACCTCCAAATCAGCCAATTGCTTATGGCAGGGGTGTGTTCTTGTCTCCCAGCCTGCCTTCTTGTTGACTCATGGGAAGGGCGAATTGGCTCCTTGTTTATCCTCCTGGGATCCACATGGCTTCCTCTGGCTCAGGGGAAGGGTGAATTAGGATCTGCATTTTTTTTTTTTTGATGTCAGGGATCGAACTCAGGACCTTGTGCTTGCCTAGCAGGCACTTGTGCCACTGAGCTAAACCAGCAGCTCTGAATCTGCATTTTTTAACAATTTAAATTAAGTTTGTTTTTAACTGATACACAAAAAACATAAAAATTGTGTACACTAAATGGGGCACCACGTGTTTGATACACATTATGTAATGTTTAAATCAGGCTAAATGTATTTATTTCTCATTATTTCATTATGATGAAAACATTAAAAACCCTTTCTTCTACCTTCCCAAGTATACAATGCATTACTGCCTTTTATAATCACTGTCCTTGCAGTAGCACCCCAGAACTTCTTGTTTCTGCCCAAGTGTAACTCAGTACCCCTTATTCCCACCTCTTCCCATTCCTCCTGAGCATCTGCAGTTTTAGTTTGGCAAAATAGATCAGTTTATCCATACAACATTTTGAGAATAATGGCTTTTAAGAGAAAGCTTTTAGGCTCTTTTAAACACCTTCAGAGTAAGCTTTCTTGTCCTGGAGGTAAATAATCATGCTTTTTGTTTCTTTTAAATTTGTTTACTATATGTTTATAGTACATAGTAATTACATTCTTCCTGGTGAATTATTATACGTACTGCATTTTCACCATTTTTATTTACCCTTCTGTACTTCCTCCTTTCTGTATTGAACAGGTAGAGTCAGCATGATCTTGAGAATTGGGCATTTTTGTATGTTTCTTTTGGAGTACAGTTATCTTAAAACTATTGTTAAAGAAGGTAGGTTCTAAATAAAAAGAATTTGGGGGATTTGTTATGGTTTACAGAGTCTTCACAGAATTCCTTCATAGTAGCTGAATACGTCCATTATTTATCTAAAAGGAATGAGATGGAGCCTGAAATTTGTCTGGAAGCAGCTTAGCATTTCTTCTCAATCTATGTTATTGGCTCTTTAAAAATATCTCAGAAATCATTTTGCAGAATAAAAGATGGGAGAATGATTTTGAGTCACTCATAGACTGTACATATCTTCAGCATGCATTTTTAATGATTAACAGTTGTAAAACGTTGAAACTATATTTTTATTTTACATTATGAAAGTTAATATTTTGATGTCTATTGAATTCTTACTGGGCTGCTACGAAAGTGTTTGTTATAAATGATAGCATAACCTTATCTTTTAGTAGAGTCTAAACTCATTTCTGGTTATAGGAGTAAGCAGTATCACCAAGGTCCTGTACTTTGAATTGTTTAAATATGACTCATTTTGTATTCCTTCAAGGATGTGTGTATTCCTCAGTAAATCTTGCCCTCCTCCCAAACATTTATGCTTAAAAACAAATTTTGAGATCTTGCTAGCTACACACAGGGCGATGGAGTGGCCGGTGTGAACTTAGTTGTTGCTTAAGGCACTTTTTTTGTTCTGTGTGGAAGAAAAGGGTGGGGCAGGTGGGGAACTGGGAGCAGCAGCTTCCCCTTTGCTTTTCCTGCCAAATGCAGGAAAAAAAAAACAACAAAAACAAAAAACCCACCTTTTCTTCATCTCTCTGCACAGTGAGGCTGAATTGGGAAGAGATTTTTACAACACAGAGAGTTTTAATAAGCAAGTTAGTTTTAAAATTTTCTACCCTAAAGAAACCAGTCTGGGACAGACTTATTATTATTCTTGTTATTTATTTTGAGAAAGACAATTAAGTTAGACTCTGCCTTGCTAGTAATTTTGGGCTAAAAAAAATTAAAGTGACAGGTTGCTGGGAGTGAATTTCATTTGTGGGACCATCCGCCTTTTGTTATTGGAGTAGTAGCATTAGTTTCTTTACTGTGTCCACCCAGGGAGAAGTACTGGACAAGGAAGGGAAAGGAAGGCGACATGTAAACCCTGTGTTGTCCTGAAGGACTTAAGACTTAATAAAAAGTAAAAAAATAAAAAAGAAGGTGGAATTGTGGAGGTAGAAGTCATATAAGTGACAGTCCTCCCCCGTTTTTTATAGCATTCTGAAATGGTAGAATACACAGGCCTGTAGTTAGGCTGTGTCTTCCATCTATCTGTATAATAAGGTGGAGCCATATGTTCTGCTGGCTTTGGAGGACACTGAGATTGAAAGCTATGCCTACTCACATAGTACATTCTTGGTCAATGCCTCTCCGTGTGGATCCAACTTGTTGGCCCATTCCCAAACACTGCTGGCTTGAGCTTGTTACCTTTGCCTTGTCAGAACTGATCAGTCATTCCCCTCCTAAATGATCACACTGGCGATAACGCGCATGTAGATAAGGAAGCAAAAGAAAAAAAAGATTGTCTTGAGAACATTCCCTATTGTTCTCTTTTCCTTCCAGTAGGGCAGAGTTCTTGGTTTCTTTATTAGTTTCTTACTTTTCTTGTTCCTTCTTTGTCTTTCCTTCTTTTCTTTCTCCATTTTGTTTGTCAAGCAGACTTTCCCTGTTGGGTGTCTTGAAATGTGTTGCACTGAGGTCTTTTCCCATTTGTTTCCAGTTTCCTCTCTTAGAACAGTAGTAGTTTGCCCATTGGCTTCTTGCTAAGAGCCTGTCTCTGGCTGCTGTCTGAGCCGCTGTGGCCACCTCTCCCAGGTGACCTGGCCAGGCACTGGGGGAATACTCCTTTGAAAACTCCAAGTCATCAGGGCCTAGGAATTGTATCCTGAGCCTTGTTTGAATTGATACCTCCTACTTTGCCTGAGCATTGCCTTGACCTCTGGGCCCGGAAGAAATTATATTTATTTATGTATATTGCTCCGTGAGGGTGGAGATAGTAGAAATAAAGAACAAAGGCTTTATTCACACCTGAATTCAGACTTAAACATAAAGAAACAAGCAGCAAGTTTTAGCTGTGCTGATTACATGATGCTTGACTCAAGACAGACTCTATTACAAAGTCATGATCTATTTCACTTTGCATGGTGGGGACAGAATGGGAAAACTAGTATATGTTAGTGAATTCCTTCCTTTTTTTTCCCCTTGATGGTAGGGCTATCTTGAGGATTTCACTCACACTTATTACGGCAATGGTTCCTATGGCCCTGGATTTGGATCTTAATTCTTTTACATGTATAGTACAATTTGGTTAAATTGCTTAATCTTAGCTTTACACTTGTGAAATAGGGACAATTACACCTATTTTACATGATCTTCATGTTGGTCAAATGACATAGGGCTTATTTGGTATGTGCAACACAAAGTGTTCCAGATTTGGTGAGAACCTACCTTTCAAATAATGCTTTTGATCTGACAGTTTGGATAGAGTGTAAGAGAGTAAACAGTTTCCCTTGCCATTTTTTCAATAGACACTTCTGGTCAGCAGACTGTGAAAGGGGCTTTGCCCACACAAGTCAGTTATGGGAAACCTACTGGATGGCCTGTAATTCAAGGTGAGGGCTCAGTCTTACAAGACTGACCTCACTTTAGACACCATTTACAAAGCCTTTGGGTTGACACCTGTGCATTAATCAGAAGTTTTCATGAACCCCATCTTTGGCTCAGTCACTTACTAGGATGGCTTACGGAAGGAACTCAGGGAAACACTTAGGTTTACTTGCTTATTATAAAGGATATTACAGAGGGTCCAGATGAACAGCCAAATGGTAGAGATGTACAGTGTAGGATTTATGGTGTGTGAAAAGGAGCACTGAGCTTCTGTATCTCTGGATGTGCCACCTTCTAGGTATTTCCACCTGTTCAGCAACCTAAGAGCTGTCCAAACCTTGTGCTTTTTGGCTTGTATGGAGGCTTCGTTAGCAAGCATGATCCCTTTCAGTATTGGCCATTGGTAATCAACTTAACCTTCAGCCCCTCTCTCCTCTTCAGAGGTCAGAGTCAGGGGATAGGGCTGAAAGTTCTTCCTCCTCTGGTTCCTCCGGCAAGCTTTCTTCTACTCTGAGGCTATGCAGCATCCTTAATCATGAGACACTAATATCTTTGGTATTCCCAAGGATTTTGGGTGCTGTGTGGCATAAAACTGGGCAAAGACTAAATACACATTTTTTATTATGTCACAGGGAATTTGACACAGTTTTTTTTTTTTTTCCTTCTCTTTTTTTTAGAGAAGGCCAGAGATATCCACATCAGTACAGGTTATGTGTCTCTTATCTGAAATGCTTGAGACCAGAAATGTTTCACATTTCAAATTTTGCAATTAGGGACTTTGACTCAATGTAAATTGCAATGTGAGGGAAGCATTGTTTCAGTTACTGTGCGCAGCAAGGGTTGGCAGGTATACTAACAGGCTCCAGTATATTCAGGGTGAAACTCTTCCTCTCATTCTGAAACTGAAGACTTTTTGGAAAGTCACTTCAGCACACAACCCAAGTCATGAGGTGATCAGGGAAGAATGTGATTTTTCATTGTTGCTGAGTTTAGAATCCAGTGTCAGGAGGTTTAACTTTTGATTTTCTTTTTATCCATCATGCATAAGCCTCCTGCATTGAAATTCCAAATTGTTGTATAGACATGGTGCACCAGTTTGGGTGATGTTTTGCCTTATATGGTATCCTCTTTCAAAACCAGAAATATGTCTTAGCTTAGTATTTATTAGTGGTAGTCAAATATTTCACAACTGCGATTTGTTGCAGATACTTAAGACTTTCTTAGAAAATAGCTAAGATAGGAAAGAATACCCTTTGATATTTTGCCTCTACACCTAATGCCCACCTTCATGCCAAAGTTTGGACTTTGTACGTCTACAAAAGTACCCACCCTTATTTCTTTTGAGTAGATTATCTTAATTTCACATGGTTCATATATCTGCTTAACGTATGTTTCTTTTTCTTGTTTAGGTAGCCCAATCTTATGTCCAATTTAAGTAGTTCTTCGAATTGTTCCTCTACTAAATAAGTTTGAATCATAACTTCCAATTAATCTGTGACCTTTGTGTTCCCTGACAGTATTAGAATGGAATGCCAGTGGTCCTCACACTCTGATATTGTGAATAATTTTTTAAAGACATTAGAAGGTCAAACATTATTTATTATTTCTCAGTTTGCTTGATGGCAGTCACAGCTCTGTAGAAGTCAATCAAGTCTCTTGATAATTCTGTTTAGATGGCATATAATTAGGCATTTAAAATTAGTTAAGTGTGTCTTTTGCTATGCATTTCACATTCATGTTTACCAAATGACTTTGGGGATATCTTTTAACTGCAGTTTTTTTCTCTTTCCCTGAGCTGAGAGTTTGAAAGTTATGGAATTCTTTCTACTTGTCTTACCTGTTTGTCAGCAATTTACTGGAGTTGTTTTTATTTAACATAGAACAAGCACTAGGGAGGGTTAAGCACAAACATGTTTTCATAAAGAGAGCAAAAAAGAAACCACAATAATGCCTGCATTGTTGGGGACCTGCATTTTCAGATGTGTGCCTATGAAAACAATGATGACAATGAGCCATCTATTCACAAAATCTCAGCATCTCCAGGTCCAAAAAATAGCAACATCTCTCCCTTTGAGTGACCTAGCTTTTGTAATCATTACTGCAAAAATGCCAACTATAAATTAAAGCATGGGATAGTGAGCACATAAACAGAGGAAGCTGTAATTTAGAAGGAAACTAATTTATTTGAACTGTAGACGAAGTGTAGATAGTACAAGAAGAATTGTTTAAGTCAGAGTAATTTTTGACTCTTGAACAACAGGGTTCCCCTTAGCACTGCATTTTTGATCCTTTGTCAAAAAATGACCTGACAAGACACAAATGTGTGTGTGTGTGTGTTCTTTCCCTTGTTGCACAGATTGTCTTCTCTTTGGAAAACATCTCATACCTAATTATACTATAAGGCATCATTTTTCATAAACCTCAAAGAAGAGGAGCACAGTGAGGTGGATTCTGTTACCTTGTAGTGCTTTCGGTTGTCACGGATGCAGATTGACAGAGGTGGACTTGAACTCAGGTGTATGTAACCTTGAGCTCATGTGTGTTTTTTCTGACTTTTAGCATGACCTGTGCTTTTTTGGTTGAAATCGTTTAGTCAAATCTGCAGGTTGGATGTAGACACTGAGTCTTGCTTGATGGGGGAGGGATTTGGTAAAAGTGTAGCATGGTCATGGAGCACCTTCCAGCCTCCTGGATGAGGGGAGCTGCTGGAAGTCAGGGCTTGTCTTTTTAAATTTCACACTCTTTAGTCTTGCTTGTGATGCTTGAGAGAATCATTAGCCTTCTCCAATTTAATAATCTTTGCTGCTCCTTGCTCTGGAGTAGCCCGAGGGTCCTAAATCACCTGTTGCTGTTCTGACTGTTCTGGTGTGAAAATGTGATTGTTCTCTGCACAAGTGTGCCTGGCTGAGGGTGAGTAAGAGTTGAAATCCTGCCTCTTGTTCCTTTAGTTAGGTCCTGGATCTTGGCTGGGTCAGCCTGGACGAACGGGAGCCTTTGAAAAACTTTGCAGATAGTACCCGTACCCGCTCTTCATCCAGCCAGGTAAAGCTGTCTCCCTCCAGCAGGGACCTTACCCTAAAACATCTGTGCTGTGGGATGGCCAAGAGTGCACTCTCACAGTGATGCCCATGTTCAAAGGGTTTGAATGAGTGTAAGACCGTTCAGTGTTTTGTTTGTGTCTTAGAGCCTCGTTTCTGCATTGGATGGAGTTTACATACTGTATTTATCCCATCTTCTTCTGCCAGTTTTTTATTCCTTATGACTTTTCACTAAGATTTGTACTTTGTATTTCGAGTGTTACTAATTGCAGAGGTTGTTTGCATCTGTTAATGAAGTTTCCAGGATTTCCTTCAGAAAAATGTACCCATGTCAACTGAGGGACAGACTTGGGCCTGAGCTCTGATTCCCGCCCCCCCCCCCCATGGGCTCTATCAGTGACCCAGAAAGAATGGGCTGGCCTTGGCATTCTGAGAGCATGTATTGGTGTCACTGTCATGTTGGTCATGGTATTGGCCTGTGACAAATACCACCAGTATTCTTGTGCTTTAATTAATAATCTGATTCACTTGCTTTTTTTTAAGGTGAATCACTTTACATTAAAGAAGTTTTACGTTGATTATTATAATTAGAAAATGAATCATTGTGACTGGGAGATGATAATAAAAATATATACAAGGGCCTTGGGAAGATTATTAAATGAGGGAAGATTAGAAGAGAAGAGAGGCGATGAGGCTTCCTCAACCCCCTGCGGTTTCATAACCTTGTACAGGCTGTGTCTCTGGCTCAGACGCAGTATGTGACAGTTCCTTGGGAGTTTTGATAACTACATCCCTTTTAGGGCCACAAATCTAGTTGATTTCAAAGGGGGACCTGAAATCTGTAGTTACTAAAAATTCCCTCTGTGACTGGCCAGTTGGTAGAACTGCTGCCCTTTTTTGCTTTTGTTATGAATGAAAATTAGAGAGTTAAGAAAAAATAGGCTACTATTGTTTCATAGAAACCCATAGTCTGTCGCTCTCTTGGGCCATGGAGGAACAGTCATTTCATTCAACACTGATGTTTCCTTTTATTTCTAAAGCTAATTTTTTTTTCTGCCCTAGTTTTGGTGAAATTATGTATCACTTGTGATAATTTATTTTAAAAATTCCTGAGCTGTGTGGCGCACTTTCATGAAAATTCATTTAGATAAAATTAGATATTATTGTTTAATGAGGTGGCATTTCAATTTAGACCTTGCATCAGGCATATACCAAGAGTTTTTTATGGAAGAGTTAGGTTCATTTGAGTAATAAAGGCTGAATCATGGGGGCTTTAATTCTTAATCGCTGTGAGGATTGTTATCCGTGGGATGTGAGCTGTCTTAGTGGTATTCAATCAAGTGTCCACTTAGCCATGACTGGAAGTAATTGCTCCCAAGTGGGCCGCACGGTGACCTGTTAATACTCGCTTTGACCCTGTGACCTTGTCTGCCCCATTGTTTAGGATTTTATAGCAGGCGAGTCTGCTTTTCTGTGGGGTCAAGTAGATATCTTGAGGTCAAACATTTTCTGATTACTGCGGAGTCTACACTGTAAGTCCACCAGAAGCGGTTGCTTTGTTAATAGTCATTGCTTTGTACTGGAACATGAACGGCTTAAAAATTGTCTCCCTCGCTTGCATGTAAACAGTTTAATATTTTACAGAAAGAAGTTCATCTTGTAAATTAGGTATGAATAATACATTTGTAATTACTCCTTGTGTCTTTAAACACTTATGTCTTAATTGGCTTGCTTTTTTTAAAAAAATGTATTTGCATTTGCTAGCAAGTTAAAATTAACTCCTGTAGAGGCCCAGCAAAGTTAGGATGGAGGCTTGTAGGCCCCTGCAATCCTGCCAAGACTTAAGATTGAGTTTCTGGAAGGTGTATTTATTCTTGCTGTTAAGCATGTTTCTTGCGGGACAGTGGGGCCTATGTTTGCTATCGTTCCAGCAAAAGTCTCTTCTGTCCTGTCACTCCCTGTGTTGAGCTCCTTTCCTGTTTCTTGGCCTTTTACCCTTTATTATTTCATGTCACTGTGTTATTTCATGTTGCTCTCTGTTGGTCAGTCACATAATAAATTTTTTTCCAGAAGTAACATGGACAAGTTCCCTCATATCAGTGATGTATTAATCCAAGCCAGCTATGTATCTCTCAGCTTTGTGAGTCATCTTTGTTGCTCTGTCCTCCCCCAAAGTCAGCAAAATCATAAAACGGGGATGAGGAAAGGAATTGAGCTTGGAAAGTGATCTGGTCCAGCCTGTACTCACAGTCTAGTCACTGCGACCAAGGCTTTTCCCTCTGTCCATTCCCTCGCTGGGCTCTCTACAAATGCTTGGGAGGAGAGGTTCAGCTAGGAAGAACAACAAGAAGAACAAGGCAAAAATAAACAATTAGAAAATTGGCAAGAGTGACTTTAGACAGTCACATAGGTGAATTGGAGTGTCATCTCGATAGAAAATACTCAAGAAGGAAAATGAAGTAACTCTTCCTTAATGTGTAACTCAAACCAATACATTGGTCTCTTAATGGCTGCTTGCTGATTTAAGGTTTAAATACACACACACACACACACACACACACATTTGTTTTAAGAAAAGCTAAATAGTTACAAAACTTAAGGAATATCATTATCTTAAAGGTTGGTAAACTGCTTATCTTGATTTGCAGGTTTTTTTTTTTTTTGAAGGTAGTAGAAATACAACAGAACAAGACAGAACATAGCCAATTGAGACAATGCAGTGAATCTGGTACAGAACTTCACAGCAGGTTACCGGGATAACAGTAATAGGTGCTATAGTATATCTCATTACCTTCACAATAGTTGTCTAGTCAATTAGGTATAGCAAAATCAAACCAAAGACAGAACATTATAAACCCAATTGAAAGAGAATACTGAATAGAGTAAAGCAATTAATCATAATGAAACAAAACTGTAAATAACATTTGCTTTCAAACAGAAGATAGAGGAGGAAACCCCTCCATATTTGCTATATTGCATACAGTCATCTTCCTAAGAGATGCTCAGACCTCTATCCCCGGTTGATAATGGGGGAGGGGGGTTGGGATGTTTGATTCCAAGCCCATGCACTGGTAGGCTCACAGGAGACACTACTGGGTCTCCTCCTGGCTCATGCCAGAGGAAGGTGCTTGCCAAGAGGGTGGGTGAATTGCTTCTTTGTGTAGCTGCTTGGGTTCCACCCTGGCCTGGTCGGATATTGGGGGCTGCTCACTGGTTCTCCTCCTGTCTCATGCCAGAGCTGATTTGCAATTTTTTGTGCTCTTGTGTTCAAACTTTCTTTTGGGGGCCATTTTGTTTCTGAATTAAGTGTGATATCAAATACTAGACAGATAAAGTGGATAATATGTCAAAAAATGAATGTGCTTTGCCTGTGTTTGAGTTGTTTGTCTTGCTAATGTGGGAAGGGTTAGTCAGATCTTGAAGATAAAAGTATGTGAATATACCTTTGTAAGTGTACAGGCAATCTGTTCCCCAACTGTGTGCTATGTTCCCTGGGCAGTCAGCTTATAGGGAAATAAAGTGACCGACAGCATCTGTTAGGTACTTATGCAAACCATGTTATTTGCACTTTTTAGATTGTGCTATATATTCCTGTTGATAGTGTCATTTTTACAAAGCCAGGTTTTGCCAGTTGCTGTCAGATAAAGCAAGATACTGTTTGAAAAATCAACACATAATGAAAAACAGGAGGTGGGGAGCAGCAGTGAGGATTTCAGGGTTTGTGAAGTTCTTCAGTGTGCACAGCCAGGCATGTCCCATTACTAAGGATTCTATTTAAAGATGAAATAAAATTTTTTTTCAATTTATTATTTTCTCCCAAGTAGCTATTCAGTTATTAGGACTCAATAGTAATTAATTTGCTTTGACCTAGTGACTTCCTAGGAAGAATTATTAAGCATTTATTTTGCTGGGGGTGGAGTGGGGAGGAATTCTGTGAAAGAACTAGTGCTGCATCAAGGAAGTGTGGGAACTGCTGTCATAGATTCAAGAAAATAATCTGTAAAAAACACAGCCATTGTTAATTTAGAAAAAATAAATAAATGGAGAAAATAAAAAACTGTCTTTGCCACCAACCAGAGATAATCCCCTTCAATTTTAATATACATTTAAAATAGATACATTTTGAAAAACATAATACAGATACTTCCCAATTTCTGATATTTAGACTTACACTCTTTTGATTTCACAGTGGCACCAAAAGCTACATGGATTCAGGAGAAACTGTGCTTGGGAGTTTGAACTGTGATCTTTTCCCAGCCAAGTGATGCAGGGTGAGACCCTCGCCTCTGCTGTGGTGTGGGACAGTGGCTGTGAGCCCCCCACAGGGGAGAACAGGTGGCATCATCTGTGCTGCACTGCAGAGTGCAGAGGTTCAGTAGATTCAGCGCATTCTCTACTCTAATATTTTCAATTTACAAGACAAGTATGGCAGCTCATGCCTATAGCCCCAGCACTTTGGGAGGCTGAGATGGGGGGGTCACAAATTCAAGCCCTGTCTGGGCAATGTAGTGAGATTTTGCCACAAAACAATTAAAAAAGTGGCTGCAGATGCAGTGTGTAGGCTCTGGGTTGAATCTTTGGTACTGTCCCTTTCCCCCACAGAAAACCCTTTTGGTTTATTGAGATATAATCTCATTATAAATTGAGGAGCATGTGTGTATATTTGTACATTAAATATATCTATTTGCAGGTAGTAAGTACCAAAACCAATTATATAATTTAAGATAAATGAGTAGAGCATTTATTTTAAGAATACAAGGTGTCCTATGGAGCCCAGATATAAAAATGAACCAGAGATGCCTGGTTTGGTAGTGCACACCTGTAATCCTGGCACTTGATGGTCTGATGCAGGGGGATTACTGCGAGTTTGACACCAGCCTGAACTACGTAGTGAGACCCTGTCTCAAAACACACACACACACACACACACACACACACACACACACGAGCAAGACCTGAAGTCTAGAACACTTTATCCACTAGACTTCCTCAATCCTCTTTTTATGTGTGTGTGTGTGTGTGTGTGTGTGTGTGTACAATTAAATGTAACTTGGTATTATGGCTTAGATCTCAGATGTTCTCAAAGGGACGTTTAGAAGGAGATTGGCTCATGGGAGCTCTATACTCGCCCATGGATTCATCCAGTGACGAGTTCAGTATCTGAATTTTGCATTTGGAAGTGAGTCACTTAGAGTGTGACCTGAGAAGATGTATTCTTGTTTTCTGCTCCTGTGCTTTTTCTCTCTGCTTCCTGGCTGCCATACGGTGAGCAGCTTTCTTTTGTCATGACTTTCCACTTTTCTTCCTTTAAGCTGGCTGGCTTTGGACTGAATCTAGTAAAACTGTAAGCCAAAATAAACCTCTCCTTGAAGTTTCAGGTGTCAGGTATTTTCTCCCAGTGAGAGGAAAGTGATTGAATACACTTGGTTTTGGCGAAAAATGAAATCCAGTTAGGAATACTATTCTGAAGTCATCTTTCATTTTCTCAGTTGCAGTACTCCAACTTCCCATTCTGCAGGCTATGCAGACCCTGAGTGGCCTCACCAGCATCTGCCCTGGTCTTGT
The DNA here is from genome assembly GCA_004027455.1 of Hydrochoerus hydrochaeris. Taxonomy (NCBI): domain Eukaryota; kingdom Metazoa; phylum Chordata; class Mammalia; order Rodentia; family Hydrochaeridae; genus Hydrochoerus; species Hydrochoerus hydrochaeris. The sequence continues at coordinate 44,533 of PVLA01010754.1, forward strand.
CCTCTGGAGAGAAGGCAGAGAATGAAGGATCCCTATTGTTATTCTTGTCATATCTCTTGGTCACACCTCCTGACACTGGCATGGAGGGAAAGGCTTGTGGTCTCACAGAGGGAAAACAGTCTACTACCAAGCCTGTTGTCCGTCAGCTCTGGTTGGTACAAAAGAAAGTTCTTTCTGGTCTCATCCTGCTGGATGTCCCAGGTCAAGGTGATGGTGGGGTGGTTCCTCCATTCCTATTGTAGAGACTCTTCCCTGTGTTCTAATGGGTTGCTGGCCATTCTTGTTTGCTGGCTTGTAGAAGAAGCGTCATTTGGATCTCTGCTATCAGCCTCTTACAGTGTCTTGTCAGTGTGTTTGTGTCCACGTCCTTCCTTCCCTTTTCCGTTTTATAAGGACAGCAGCCATTTTCTTCAGTATGATCCCATTTTAACTAGTTACATCTCAGTGATTGTATTCCATATAAGGTCATGTTCTAAATGATCTTCTGTTCTTGCTCAGTTCATATAGTTGATTGACTTCAGGGAGTTTAAATGCACAAGTGCTGCAGCTCCTCAGACAGCATGGGGTAACATGCTAAATCTGTGGGAATTTGAAAGTAAAACCATGGGGAAGAGTCATGCTCATGTCTCTCTTGACTGTAGTGGACCCATCTTGTGACTATCACATTGTCCCTCTGCGCATAGACACAGATGTACATGGACCCAAGTCATGGGTGGTATTTCTAACATGATCCACAGAAGCTGGTGTTGGGGCCAGAAAGATTCTGGTTTGTGGTTACAGTCTTAAAACTCTCTGGTGCCACCTGCTATATCTGAGTCACTATGTATCAATAGTATATAACCCTCACACCCAACCTAGGGGGCGGCCAGAGCCTTTTCTATCTTAGAGGGGAGGAACTGAGAATCAGAAAGGTTAATTCCCTTGCTGAGGTCACCTAGCTCACTCAGAATGGAAACTCAGGCCTTTCTGAATCCATAGCCTGTTTTTGTTCTGTCTCTGACTTATTAAGTACCCCCAATCTCCTAGCTTGTAGAAAATGTGATCACAGAAAAAGGAATCTGGTGGTATTTCCTGTCTTTGAGTCTGTCTGCTTCTCTTTTTAAGCAGAGTAGTGTTTACCCTGAAAAATACAAATATTGCAAAAAAAAAAAACAAAAACGTTTCTCTTAACTAGATATGCCAGCGTGGACAGACGAGCCCGGGGACCCTTTCCTGTGTCCTTGGTGCACTGCCTGCTGCAGGATATTGTCTGGTGCCAGTGCCTCTCTGGCAACTCTTGCCAGGCCTGAGGGTTTGCTTGCAATTGCTAGTGTGTGGTGTTTGGGATGTTTGTGGGTGGCTGTTTTTTATTTTGGTTTTGTTATCTGCCCTTTGTAGTAGTAACTCTGGCATCACTTCTTGCTGCTCAGATGTTGTGTGTCTTTCAAGAAAAGAGATTTGAAAATGTACCAAGTTAGAGGGCTTCATAAAAAGTCCAGCATCTTGGAGCCAAAGCTCAGTTTTTTGGGACTATTAGTGATGTGTTAAAATGTCCTCAGGGCCTTTGCACATGCTGGTCCCTCTGCCCAGAAAGGGAATATAGATTCTGAAGCCAACAGTGGGGAAAGAAAGCCTCACCCTATTGTTGTGAGGGAGAAATGTTAGCTTCCAGATCTCCTTTTGTATCATCCAAAGTAAGCAGAAGACTAAAATTCAAAAATGTTTAATCTTGATTATTATATGTTAGAAACTGAATAAAAGCAAAATCCATCTAATCTGTCCCAAGCAAAACACATCTTTGGATCACATTTAGCTCTCAGACCACAGATTTGAAGTTTTAAGCCTAGAACTGGGGTCCTGCTGTCCACCACCTTCTGTTTATTTTTTGTTTGTTTGTTTCGGTTTTTAAATTGCCATCCGTCCGCCCCTCAGAAGCCTTCCTCTGGGGCTGGCTTGTATTAATCCCGCCTAGCCCTCATCTCTCTCTCTGTCTTTGTGCTCCTCTTTCATCCCACCACTCGTGACCCTTTCTGCCATCGCATCTGCGGTCTTGACACACAGTGGGTGCTGCTGAGTGATGGCTGAGGAGATGTCGTCAAGTGGAAGTCTGGGGAAGGAAGAATGGTCCTTGTTTCTCACCTGGCTTGTTTCTCTTTCTCCTGAAGTTTGCATAGGTGCTGCATGGCACGAGTGGGAGGGTGTCAGGTCATCCATTTATTCTCAGATGGCAACTGTCATTGTTGATTATGCCTTTTGACTTTACCTGAGTTGCTTTAGAGAAAAAATAATAAATGTCAAAAAAATTTCAATTGACTTGTCAGTGTCAACCTGTTTTGGCTCCTCCAGGCTGAGTGCAGACAGAAGACCGATAGGTTTCTGATGCACACTGTTCTCAGCGTTCAGGAGATGCCTGGCTTACTCCTTCCTTTGCTGGAGCGTTTTAGATCCGAAGCCGTTTTCTCCAGGGCAGTCTCATGCTGACATTTTTAGGGCAACTCAAATAGTGTTTTGTTACCGTTCTGGGGAATGTGAAGGAAAGGCCCTCTTCCATCCTTGTAAAGATGTCCTCGGATCTAACCCCAGTGACAGACGGAGACTGTTTCTGTTGAGCCGCCAAGTGCTTCTCATCTGATACAGTTCTGCAAGGATTCCTGTGGAGTTACCCAAGATGGGCTTTCCCTCTCCCTGGAATGAGAACATTTAAAGAGTCAGCCAGTTTCATGCTGGGAAGTCATTCTGCACATATGCTAAGAAATGGATATATGTTTTTTAAAAATGTGAGCTCTTTTCCATCAGTGGAAAGGAATGTAAAATGATCTATTTTTCCAAAAGGTGCAGAAATTGATGAGACAAACAGAAGTCTATGAGTGGTTCATTTATAGGTTAGAAGGGAACATGTTCTATGTTTCAGACACTTGTAATAAGGTGAAGAATGCCAAAAACTGGGGAGATGTATGGAATTAACTGGCAATGGGGTGTTTGTACTTGTGTCTTTTCTTGCTTTCTTCTTTCTGCCTCTTTTCTTTTACATTTTTTTTTCCTGCTGTAGAAGTTTATCTAATTTTAATGCCAAATCAAAAGATTGATACCTGTCTGGCTCTTAGATGGAAAACTGTCCTGACAGTGTTTTGGCCTCTGCCTCATCCCACACAGCCCCTTTATGGAAGGGATTGTATTCAGCAGGGCCTGGCTGTCACACTCAGAGGAAAGCATTTCAAACTCAGAAAAGAACAAATCATTTGTTCACATCCCAGTGGAGCTGGTCAGCTTCTTTTCAGAGATTCAATGGCAAATGAATGCCTTATAATTTAACGTATTTATTCCACATTATCATTCTTGATTTTATATGAAGAAAAAAATAAGCTTTGATTTTTGTCTCTGAGACATCCCAAACACTGAGTCTTTTTTTTTTAAAGCCAAAGAATAGAATAAAGATGTGTGTCATAGAATCAGATAAACTGGGAAAATGATGATGGATGACTTGGGGAGGGATGAGTGAAGTGATGGGCCTTAGGAAAAGGTCCATGGCTTCCCGCAGAATTCTGATGTGCTTAGCAGAACTAGGAGTCTGTGTGTTTTGGCATCTGAGATAGGAGGAGATAGCTGATCTGCCTGGCATACAACGAGGCCCTGGACATGAACTCTAAGCTAGAACTTCTGTGATGCTGTTCTATTAGAAGTCTCTTCATGAATGAATTTTCCCTCATGGTTTCCACAACCTTCTAGGCATTTCATGCATCTGGGGACTGTACCCATTTTTAAATTCCATAGTACATGGCCTAAAGAAACCGTGCCATTCTATTTGTGTCACTGTGTCCTCTCTTACTTTTCACAGTCTGGAGTTTAGTAGAAGTTCATTAAGTGTTTGTAGCATTGATTATGTGGTTACAAAAGAATGGAGAGTGTGGCCAGGGATTTAGCTCAGTGGCATAAGCACCTGCCTGGCAAGTGCAAGGTCATGATTTCAATCCCTGGTAACAAAAAAAAAAAAAAAAAAAAAAAAGAATGGAGGGTGTGCTAGCTAAGGTAGTGCTAGCTGCTGTAACAAGCCTACAAATGTTAAATGGTTCAACATAGCAGTAGTTGTTTCTTTCCTAATTACCAAGGCTTGGAAGCACTGGTGTGGGCATCCTTTCTCCTGCTATCTTCTCCATGTGTTTCCCACATCACCAGCTTGGGAAAGTTGAAGGAAGGTCACATAAGCAGTGTATTGTATTCGAGCCTTGGAAATATCACTTCCCTTTGATATTCCTTTTAAACAGGTGAAAAGTATTCAGACAAGGGGAGGAAAGGACCCAATCATTTGTAAATGTATATTCTCTTCTAAACTAGATGATAACTGCTTGGGACAGGATGGTGTTTTTCTGTATATTCTTACCTTCTGTAGCATTTCTCACATTTCTAAATGAATAACAAGAGTGAGAAAGTTTTTGGTTGACTGACCTTGAGCTTGAGTTTTTCCATCTGTAGAAGAATTCTGTTTGCCTAACAAGGGTAGAAATTTGGAGTCTGGAAATCTTATTGCTGCTGGTGATCTGATGAGATCATCTCATCCAGCTGGCTGTTTCTCTTAATGAAGTTTCTTTGAGTTCTTCAAGAGATGTGTGTACTGAGATAAAATCCAAAAAACACTGTAAAATGTCCAGCAGGATTCTCTGTGATTGCCCCAAGCACTTGTTCCCAAAGAGGAGAAGCTCAGGTTTTCTCACTGGGGAGGGTTTATTTTGCTTGTAGGTCCTTACATCCTTTCCTGAAGGGCTAGTTGCAGAATGGACTAAAAATTGGAGGTACCATCCAGCGCTCCTGATACGTTTCTGAGGGAGAGCAGACATTAACAAACATCAGAGGAGTGTAGTAGATTCTTCAGGACCAGTGGCAGTAGATGCTTAATTGAATTATTTTTATCTTGGCAGTAACCCAGTGAGTTTGTTTTCCCATTTCATTTTTGAGGAAACTGAAGCCTTTAGGTGTAGTGACTATTAGTTTGACTAGGGCAATATAGGTAAATGGAACAGCAGCAGTTGGAGCCAGGCAGCTTGGTGACTGGGTACTTGGTAAGAGACAATGTTTTCTCGTTTCTGATAGGAGTCATATGGTAAAGGAAAACGGTATCATAGCTCAATGTTCATGGAGTGCTAGCCATTCTGTGGATGAAATATCTCGATTTGATTGCCCAGATTACTCTGGTAGTAGTAAAATAAACATTGTTCCACTGACAATTATTATAATAGACATTTCCCTGACAGTTAATAAAGTGGTATAGAATACTACTTGATAATATAATCCCTGTTACCAGTTTGGCTGCTAAGCCCAAGAAACCCCTGGGCAATGGAAGACAAATACATTTTTGCATTGTTACTTATTTAACTCACGTCACACATGAGTAGACAGCATTTCCATCATTTGAAAGCATTTGGTTATTGCCTTCTCTTCAGTGTGGTGAATCTGTATGGACGTGGACTTGCTGATATGTTGTGATTGCTGTCTGTGTTTTGCATAGTCCTGTCTGTCTCTCTTTCCTTTTTCTTTTTTTTTTCCCCTTTCTTTGGTAGATTACTTTCAGGGTAGGGTAATATTTGTTGCAAAAGTAAGACATAAAATTTTGATTCTTATTTCTGACTACTGAAAGCTCAGTATTAAAGAATGGGTTATTTTCTCTGGATCAATTAGCATAACTGACTTCATTTCCAAATTGGGAAGCCATGTTTTACACGTAGTAATAATGCAGCTACTTAAAATTCGCAGGCGGGTGAATCAGAAAGAACGTACAGTCAGCTCTTATGGATAGCACATGCTTGGTGCTGGGCAGGTGCTTCATCGTATTTGGGACTGAAAGAATGAACGCAAGAATATGTCTCACTCCAGCTAGTTTCATCTTCTAGAAAATAAAAGATGATATACTTTAGGAGTGAGATTAGAGACAAAGTAGGTGCTCATTTTTCCCCTATAATTTCAGATTTATAAAAGACTTGTAAGCATGTTACAAGGAATTTCCTATGCCTTTTGGCCAGATTCACTAGTTTTTTACATTTCATTTGTTTATCATTCTTTGCTTCTTTCTTTTCCACACCTTCTCTTTGATATTCTGAGATACGTAGAACCAGACACACACACACCTACACACACACACACACACACACACACACACACACGCATACATATTTGAATGTAATTTTCTTAAATCTTGTCTTTTTTTCATATTGGGAATTGAACTCAGGCCCTTTGCACTGAACTATATCCTCAACCAGTGGATATAGACAGGGTTTCTATAAGTCAAAAAGTTGCCTGGCTGGGCTTGTGATCCTCCTGCCTCAGTCTCCCAGACTGCTGGGATTACAGGCATGTGCCATCACTCATGCCTCTTAAATCATTTGAGACTTAAGTTTGAAATCTCAGGTACCTTCACCATAAACTACTTTCACATGCATATATTTCCTAGCAAGGGGATTCTGTAATATAACTACCATCCATGATCAAATCAGGAAGTTTAACAAAGACAGAAGTTTGTTGTCTAATTTTCACATTGTCCCACTAAAGTCTTTTATAGCTGTCATTTTGCTCAGTCCAGAATCTAGCCTAGAATTATGTATTGCATTCAATTGCTATGTCTCTTAGAAGTTTCTGTGTAGTTAGCATTTCATTAAACAAAATTCACTACAGACTCTCAAATGAATTACACTGGTTATTCTTTTATACTCTTTTGGCTACAAATTAATTTCTAAGTATCAGAGACAGAGGGTATTCTAGCCCTTCTTTACTTAAAAAGTTTTTTTTTTATTTTTGCAATTTTCCTTCATAATCTATCCCAGAGCTCCTACTGCGGTAAGAAATACTTTTCATATGGTGAACCAGGAGAGGTGAGCTAGATATAACTTACGGTAAGTGCTCTACTCTTCCCAGCATTACATCTCTGCTCCTTTTTTCTGTAAGCCAGCAGCACAGAAAATCTCCCTTTCTCTCTTCTCCTCCTCCCTCCGTAGAGCTCTCTAATTTCACAATGGGACTTTACAGGAACGTGAGATTGGCTCTGGCAAAGGCATTTTGATGACCCCTGTCTCCAATCATTACAGTAACTAATAAAAGCTTGAAAATGACTGTTACCCTGCTAGCATGGTTCTAGTGACTCGCAGCGAGCTCAGCTGTATAAATATGCAGGGTTTTTTTGCCGTGTAAATTTTGATCAAAGGCAAATGCGTATACCATTTAGTTGATCGTTTCTTTTAAATTTAATCACATCTGAATGTAAAACAACAAGCAGAAATAAAATGGAACTGGAAATGTGAGCTTAAGATTGCGAAAGAGTAAAGGCCATAGAAACCTTCCAAAGCACTTTCTGAGCACCGGAGGTATGTGACTGGCCCTATGAACTCCAGACAGTGGCCATGTGCTCATCTCAAAGGCAGGACCACAGACCTGACGTAACTATGAGTAGAAATGCCGCCTCGTACCGAGGAGAATGGTGACTGTGCTAAAATGTATGAACAACTTTTTGAGTTGCAACAGGTAGCATGATTATTTTTATTTTTTTGGATCAAAACTTTGTAATTGTTTTTACCTGTTTCTTTGGAAGTTGTTTGCTGTGAGTCTGACTTGTAACAGTTTTACACATTTAAAATGTGTTTTTTTTTGAGCACTTGGTTATTGAGTAGAAGGCAAGTCAGAAACCAGTGTGTTGGTCCATCTGAGCCGTGTGACACAGGCTTTGGGCTGTGTACTTTGTCAGCAGTGGAAGTCTGTTTTCCACAGTTTTAGAGGCTGGAGAGTCCGAGGTCAGGGTTCCAGCAGTGTGGCTGGTGAGGGCCCTACCTCTGCCATTGAGAGGGCACCTGAATTCCCTGGAAAGGGGAAGAGTGCTGGAACTTTCTTTCTCGGTCCCCTTCCTGAGGGTCTTGCTCCTTCCTAGGAGGGAAGTGATTTGAACAAATCATGTCTTAGTGTCCTGGGGACATATTCAAACCAAGCAGAGGGTTGTTTTGATCCCTTCATGGAGCGGTGGAAGAGGAGATAGGTCCCAAGGCAGCGCCGGGTCTGGGGAGCAGGAGAGTGGAGTTATTACTCCCTTCGTCTGGCGCTATGTGAGTCTCCGAGTTGTGGAGCGGGTGCTGGGTGTGTGCTGAGGGTGCTGGGTGTGTGCTGAGGGTGGATACACACTCTTTCCCCTGTGTGTCTCCCCCTGGGTGAGAGAGCCTTTCAGAAGGTTCTTTCCTTTGCATTGCAACATGTGTTCCATTCACTTTTTCATTCCCTTGCTGTTTCCAAAGTGTCTACTTTGTGCCTGACGCTTGTCATGTCATATCAGTTAGATCAGGGAAGAAAACTGAGGCTCTGGCCTTGCAGGTGCTCATCTTTGGGGGAGAGGGGAAGGATGGAGAGATGTAGTAAGTCAGTCACTTAATGTGTTGGATGGTAAGCTCAAGAGAAGACAAAGCAGGAAACAGTTTGGCAGTGCTGGGGAGTGAGAGTTAGGTGCTGTGGCCAGCCAGGTATATTTCAATAAGGTGCCCATTGAGTGAGATGTACAGGAGGTGTGGGAGTTAGTTTTGTTGCAAGACGCAGTTAATGCAAAGACCCTGTGGCAGGGAACACACCCTGTGTGATGAGAGGTAGTCAGGAAGTGAGGCACAGTGGTGGGAGATGGTTCCTGAGAGCTACATAGTGGGAGCTGTGCCATCAGAAGACCTGCTGGTGCTGAAGGGACCCAGTGCCATGGTGGCCAGTGGGCTGACTTAAGACTTAACTCCTTTTGTTGCTCTGTGGGGAACATGAGACATGAGGAGGTCAGAGAAGCAGGGAGATTTATCAGGAAGCACATGCAGTACCCCAGAGGAGTGATGGTAGAATGATCAGGAATTGGGTAGTAAAAGAGAGTTTTGGTGACAGTTTAGATCTATCTTATTGATTCCACAGGGTTCCTAAGGTTGGAGAGAAAGCTCTGAGTCAGCCCTGAGACTAAGATTGTTGGTGTGAGCATGGCTAACCGGATGCAGTGGTCCTGGACTGTGATGGGATGGGTGTGGGTGGAGCCTCTCTTGTGGGGAAGTCAAGTTCTGCACTTTCCAGAGGAGAGGGCAGGGAGGGAAGGTAGAATCCAGGTCTAGGGCCGAGGAAAGAGGTACAGGCTGGTTGGGGAGCCTGAGGGAGAGGAGAGTACATGGTTACCTTCAGGCAGATCTGCTGGTTACTCTAATGCCGGTGTTCTCTGTTAGGCCATGCTCACTTGAGCCCTTAAAGATGTGGTTTCCTTGGTGCCAAGTGATCGTCAGCTCCCGAACTCTGCAGGACTGGGTGCTGGTCTGTCCACTCAAGGTGGCTGTCAGAGTGCTGGAAAGCCAGGAGATGGGCCTTCCTCACACCTGCTGTGGCAGGGGCAGCCTGGGGACCAGGATGGGGGCCAGAGTTGAAGCAGGAATCAGAGGCAGCGGACCTCGGCCTTTTCTTTTGCTCTGCGGTGCATTAACTAGCTGCTGTTGGGAGAGGCATTTGGAGATGGGTAATCCAGCGCCTTCTAATCTCATCCCATCCTAGCACAGGCAGGGAAAGTAAAGCAGCTTCCAGAATGGGAGAGGACCACCGTCTCTTCTGTCTTAAATACATGCTGTGTGAGTGTATCACAGCAGGATGAATTAGACCCCTAGGACCCTCAGATGATGTCTTTGGTTATTACTGAAGTATAGGAATAGCTGAGGGAAGATACAGGGTTTATTTTTAGTTTAGAATCTCTTTCTCTGCCTCCCAGAAGGGTGGATGTACCCCTTTGTCACTTCACTGGTTTGCAGGATGTGTCTGCTTTGGGACCTTCTCCTGAGATGCTGCCTGTCCCTAGCCAAGAAAAAAAAGATCATTTTAGGGGCCAGATATGGACCCGACACGTGGGCCCTCTATGAAGCCCTGGATCTTGCCCCTGACGCACCACTGGGAGGCAATATAGCACAGGATGAACTAGGTTCAACTCCTGCCTCTTCCACTTTATTGCTATGTGTGTTCAAGCAGGTGGCTTAACATCTCTGGGCCATAGATTCCCTGTTTATGAAAGATACATACCTTCACCAGAGAACTGTCATGAGGATCCCAGTGAGAAATTATGTCAAGGGCTGAGCACTGTGTTTGACATGAAGGAAATGTTGAAGAAACACAGCTATTATTATCCTCATTGCTGTCAGATCCCTGACTCGTACCTGAGGCTCAGGTCAGTTTTGTTAATAACTTAAGTGGGCCAGGGATTTAGCTCAGTGGCCTAAGCTCCTGCCTGGCAAGTGTGAGGTTGTGAGTTCGATCCCTGGTACAAAAAAACAAAACAAAACAAAACTTAGTCCCCAGGGATGATGTGTTAATTGGATTAATACATTTTTCATATGTTTACATCTATATATACATGCATGACTTTGAAATCTATACAGATATATAGTTATCCGTTGAATTCTGTCTCCTAAAAATTTGTAAGAGCTGCATTTTTGAGTCACTGAAACATAATGAAATTGTTTTTCACAGAAAGATTGTTATAAGTAATTATGATGTAGGCCACCAAAATGGAGACTACCGTAGAAATGGAAGTTAAGAGAAAGCCAAAAGAGAAACCTAACGTTAATACACTGCTAGAATGGATAGTTTTATAACCTGAATATTTAAAAATACTGGCATTTGCTTGTACTGTTTAGGGTTGGATGGTACAAATGAAGCTGTTTGGGGTTGTATTAAAAAAATTTTTTTTTGATTAATGCTACAACTTGTAGACTTGTAATCAGGAGTGGCTTATCAGCAGCTTTTCAAAATCTATCATTCCACATGGAATGCCCCCATGGAGGAAACTGAGCGCTCTGTGAATGCTTTTACAGTTGAATTCCACACACATGAATTATGACAAGTGAGGCTGACTACACTGTGGTTTGTTGTGTCTGGTCTGGTTCCTACTTTTAAAGTTGCAGTTGCGCTTGGTCATTTGAAGCTTATTTTCACAGTCTGGCCAAGCCAGCAGGGTCTCGGGTCTCTGCAGGGGACATAAACCGCCTGCCTTTAAGTTAAGAGTGCTCAGTAGATAAGCATTTCAAGACTTCATTGCATCATACAAAAGGACTTATGGGCTTATTTAACATACACTATTTGACTTAATTTAGATATTTAATGGAAAGAAAAGCCTTTTATTATCACCAAAGGAAAGAACTGCCAAATATTTTGAGGCTCAGTTGAAATACTGTAACGGATGTACAGTGTGCAAATATACTTCACTGCCATACATAATGGGGTGTTTAATAATAGTTGTTTCTTTAAATTTAGCACTTGTGTCTCAGACATTTGTACTTTGTAAATTATACATTGTGGTTCAAGAAACTCAATTTTTAAAAAATTTGTTTTAATGAAGTGTACTGATATTTTAAAATGACCTTAAACTTTGATTTATGCTTATTTCATGAGCCCAAATTTGGGGAGTACATGCCAGGAATGAACACTTTCCATCTTGTCTTTTTTAGTAACATAATATGAGCAACAGCTGGGCCTGCTGATCTGATTGGCCAAGGTGTTCTTGAACGTGTCACTTGGTAGGCGTTGATCTCGGGGCCAAGGAGCAATGTGGCGGTCACCTTTGTGCAGTTCTGGTGGAGGGGTTACACATAGAGGTCTAGAAGGAAGCTCTTCCACCTGGCTGCACCTGTGTGACTCCATCTTCCAGAGACACTGTGCTAGCTCTTACGGCAAGAGCCCAGGATCCAGTGATTTTCCCTTTGAAGGAGTCTGCTCTTGCTTTTCTGGGAGCCAATGGACCTTTATGAATTGAATGTTGGTCCATTTCCTCTCAAAACTATAGCGGAGCCCTGACCCTTGTACAATCTCAGAATGTGACTATAGTTAGAGAGAGGGTCTTTAGTTTGGTAATTAAGGTAAAAGGAAGTCATTAGATTGAATGCTAATCCAATATGAATGATGTCTTTATAAGAATAAACTGGGACGCAGACACACACAGAGGGCACAGAGAAGATGGCCCCCTACAAGCCAACTAAGAAGCCCTAAAAGGAACCATCCTGCAACATCTTGAGTTTGAACTTCCTGCATCCATAACAGTGAGACGATTGGTTGAGCCATTGGTGTGGGGTATGTTGCTATGGCAGTTCTAGCAACCTGATGCAGGAGCAAATCAAAATCTGTCTGAGGGCACATGCCATTTGAAGTCTGTTGCATATTGTAATACAGTGCTTAAATACAGAAATGATTGCAAGAAAACCTTTATGGGGAAGAACCTACAAAAATGGATCAATTCCATGTGAAGAGCCATAGTATTGAATTCTGAAGTAATAATTACAGATGATGTTGAACACTCACAGTGGGCTGGATTTGGATCTGAGGTCCTGCAAACATAATATTTGTCCTTACCCCATGCTGCGCACTAGGGGCTGTTGCCATCTCTGTCATGACAGTGAGAGCCACAGAGGCAAAGAAGTTCAGTGGCCTGCATGATACTTTGGAGCCAGCCAGCTGGGATGCAAGCAGTGTATCCCATTCTCTAGAGCTTCTCCCAGTTGTTGCTTTAGTAATTGTGTGAGATTGGGGAAGGGGAGAGGAGAATGAAATATTAGTATTGGTTAACGAATGTTGGGACTTTTTGTCTTTGGAGCACATTTTGGTCCCATCTGTAGAGTGTACTCAGTATGGCGAGGATGTCAGTAGTAATAACCACTATACTTCAGAGCAGTCGGTGTGTGAGCCCTCATCAGAGCCCTGCACATTTCCTCCTTTTTTGTCTGCACAGCAGTGCTGTACGGCCCAGGTGATCTGACTCCAGCATCTGAACCTATAACCACTCAGCTGCATGGCTTTTGCCTGCAGTTTGCCCAGGATCTGTGTGTGTCACTGGGTGGGGATGGAGAGACTGCGGCTGCATCTGGGCTTCTAACACAAAAAATGCTCCCCTTACTTTTTTTTTCATTTTTACAAAAGTGATTTATGATACAGAGTAGCATAGAAAAACCCACAAAGCAAAAATAAATAAAAATTATCTATAGTTTCACCCCATAAGGGAGAACTATTGCTAGTATTGTTTTATCTGTCTTCCTCGTCTTCTTTACCCCTAGTAAAATATACTTAACTTAGCTACGAAGATACTAATACCTTTTTGAGAACCAGATGGTTAGAAAAGAGGAAGAACTTTGGAAAAAGACTTGGATTTGGGGGCTGGGGATTTAGCTCAGCATGATAAGTGCCTGCCTGGCAAGCACAAAAAAAGATTTGGATATAAATGTTCAGTTCCTCTTATTAACTACATGACTTTGTACACGTTACTCATTTCTCTCTGTCACCATTTTCTGTCTTTAAAATGGAGATATTACTTACTTCATTGGATTTTGCAATAACCCAGTGTATGTAATATCCTCATTTGTAGCAGCTGGCATTCAGTAAACACTCACACTGTAACTTTAAAAAGAATTAATTTTTGTAACACATTTTTGTTACTTAGGAACATATGCAGCAAACACTTGGTGAGTAAGTATGACTTGGGGAATGTATGCTCTTCTCTGTCCTTGTTTATTGTGACAGCATTTTTAATGGCCGCATAGTATTTCATCACCAGTATGAATCTTAGTGTATTTAGTTTTTAGTGGACATTTATTTTTCTCAGGTTTTTACATACTATAGATGATGCCGATGTATTTCTTTGCAACCTTGTAGCTAAGTTTTTCCCACTGATCTCTTATTTCGTTAGGATCTATTCCAGAAGAGTGAACAAGAATGCATGCTTTGCTGTCTGCTGAAGCAGGGTTAAATTATACCTGGGAAAAATGCCCATTTTTGTTTGTGAAACTTTGCTATACTTTGACATTAATGGGCACAAAAGAAATCCAGTACCTAATTACACTCTCTGGATCGCTGACCCAAACCTGGTAGCAAGACGAATAAGCAGCAGCTCTCAGAGTGAGAAGGGTGGGGGCACACACTGATGTTTGGTGAATTGTGTAGTGAGCAGAGATGACAAGAGCAGCTCTCTGACATCGTTTACAGTGTTCTGATCTACATAAGCTCATCTCCACAGTGCTTTGGGGACCCAGGAAATCTTTCACTAGCCCCATTTTACAGATGCAGAGACAGACAGAAGTCAGTGCTTTGTTCAGAATTGCCAGGCTTCTCTGTGGTGTGACTAACAGCTGAACCCAGGGTTCTGACCTAGGTGTCTGCTCTTGTCAAGAACTACTGGGAGTAGGGATGGAGACCTGAGTGCAAGAGCCAGTGAAGGGGCCGGATCACAGGCGACGTGGTGGCTGGCTGTTGTGGGAAGGACCGTGGAACCTCGGAGTGACCAACTTCTTGGCACAGAGTCCCAGGGCTTTGGGCCACAGGGAAAGGCGAGAGGGCACAGGGGGCAGAGGCCGTGAGGATCAGGTGGTGCACTGCAGGTAGGGCTGTGGAGACAGGAGGTAAGGCATTGCCACTTGCCACGTGCCCCTCCCTCTTGCTTGTCAGACCACTTGGTGACATAGGAGCTGGCTGACATCTGTTTTACAGCGTGGGAAGCGAGGCCAGGAGCTTCAATACTGTGGCCTCTGAGTGGCACAGCCAGGCCTGGGCCCTGCTGGGTTGGAGCAGACCTGGAAGGAGAACTCTGTGGCGAGTGTGAAGCTGGGTGGATATGATGGCAGCGACCCTTTCCTGCTTTTCACCTTAAGCAGTTACGGCCTAGAGAATTCATCTAGCAATTATCGTGGGCTCCTGTGACGTGGCTGTCACTGAGGTCTTGATCAGTTACTTGCACAGCATATTGTGTTTTAACGTCTCACCCTGAGAAGGTCACTGTGCTGAATCCCCCACTGCACCTCCCAACCCAAACATGTACCCCATTGGATCACAGTGGAGCTCCATCCAGGTTTGCCATAACTTCATCTGAAAGGCTTTTGGTAGAAGCCATAATTTCATCCTTCACCCAGGGGCCCTTCTACCCTAGGCAAGTGCTCTATCAGTGAGCCAAAGCCCCAGCCCGTAATCTCATCCTTCAGACATTAGACACTTGGCTTCATGGAGGGGAAGCGAGGGGAGGGCATGAGAGGGGAGGGGACAGGGCCAATGATTTAAGAATCACAGCACAATGAGAAAACCACCAAGAGCCCGGAAGGCATCCCTCTTGCATCTGCCCATGTAAAGCCTTCCCTGTGACTGTCCGTGGCGGAGATGTACTGGGCATTGCCAGGCAGCGCTACCAGGAAGGACTTGGTTCCTTGCTTTCCCACTTGACAGGATTTGGCTGATTTCAAGCAGGAAGCTAAGGGATCCAGACTGGGAGGAATGTACAGCTCTGTGAAGAGCTGTAACCTTTGCTTCCCCAGTTGGGTTTTACTTTGGAGTCTGTCTAAATGTCCTGGCATTTCCTGGTGGGCTGCAGGAAGAGTGGCACTCGGCTGTATTCAGCACTGGGTAAGGGAGGAGACTTGGGTTTCAGATAGATTTGGCTCTGTCACTTGCTCACATCTCCAGCCTCAGTTTTCCTATTTTAAGACAATGATAGATACATGTGCCACTAATATAAAGCTCAGTAAGAGGCTGGATGGAAATACTGCTGGCAGAGTATCCAGCTTACAGTATAGTCAGGGCCTGGTGTGTGTCAGCTGGTGCTAGAACTCATAGTCTAAGGAGAACATTCCAAAGTTTACCTACTCAGTTTGTTATCCAGGTGAAA